>MU769719.1:0-37626 GCA_026770625.1 Nicotiana glauca
ATATTAGGCCTAAATTAAATATTTATGCTAAAAATGTGAAAATTCTCGGGGAGGGTCAAAAATCACGTATTTACAACTGTCTTAGCATGACAGTCTAGAATAGCATGACAAGGAGATAGCCAATCCATGCCTAATATAACATCAAAATCCACCATACATAACAATAAAAGATCCACTCGGGTCTCCAAACCTCCAATAATCATCACAAACTATCAGTACACACGGTCTACAACAACAGTATCGCCCACCGGAGTAGATACATGAACATGTAAAACAAGAGACTCACGGGGCATATCCAAATAACGAGCAAAGTATGATGAAACATAATAATAAGTGAAACTGAGATCAAATAATATAGAGGCATCGATGTGGCAGACTGAGATAATACTTGTGATCATGACGTCTGAAGCAATAACAACGGGTCTAGCTGGAAGTGCATAGAAATAGGCATGACCTCGACCTAATCGACCTCCCTCTCTAGCGCAGCACCTAGCTGACTGACCTCCACCCCTAGCTGGCTGGGTGGGTGGTGGTGAAGTAACCGGTGCTGAAGCCGATGGCTGGATCCTCTGCTGAGATGAACCCGCAAGATGATGAGGACACTATATCCATATATGACCTATCTCTCTGCAATCACAACACCTCCCAGGTGCCGGAGATGGGGACTGAAGGGAACTCCTAGCACTGGAATAACTAGCAGATGCACCTGGCGTAGAAGAACCTTAAACTGATGGAGCATGGGACGAACTCTAGGCTGGAAGGGCACTGAGTAATGACTGGCCCTGATAAGAACCATAACCTGATAATGCACCACGATAACCTAGGGGAGCTGGCTGGGCATACCTGAATGGACGACCTTTGTCGTGCTAAAACTGACCTCTTGAAGGAGCACCACCATAACTACCAGATCCTCGAGGCCTCTTGGCCTCCCTCTCATCTCTCTCCTAACCACGAAATGGCTCAATATCATGAGCAATATGTACAACCTCCTCAAAAGTAGCACCAGACACCATTTCCTTAGTCGTGAAAATACGAAGCTGGTATGTGAGGCCATCAACAAACCTCCTAATCCTCTCTCTATCTGTCGGAACCAACCAAAAAGCCTGATGAGCTAACTTTGAGAACCTCATCTCATACTGCATCACAATCATCTCTCCCTGACGCAACCACTCAAACTTCCAACATAGCTCTTCTCTACGAGTTTGTGGCACATACTTCTCAAAAAAGAGAACGGAGAACTACTGCCAGGTAAGAGGTGTTGCACTAATAGGCCTACGCCTCTCATACGCTTCCTACCAAGTGAAGGTAGCTTCGTAAAACTGAAAAGTAGTGAAAGCGACCCTGCTGGTCTCCAGAATACCCGTTGTACGTAGAATCCTTTGACACTTATCCAAGAAACACTGGGCATCCTCACCCTTTGCACCACTGGAAGTCGGAGGCTGAAGTCTACCAAACATCTCCAACCTACGTTGTTCGTCCTCTGGCATGGCAGGGGCTATATAGTCCTGAGTAGCTGCAACCGACTGGGCTGGATGTGGCCTCGGTGTCTGAAGTCCCTGCACGACCTGCTCAGGTGTGCGAGCGGCGGGAGCTTGAGTGCCTCCCCTGTCCTGAGAAGTAGCTATGGCTGTAGTAACTAAGACCGCCTGAGCTAGGCCAGTACATACTGATAGAATCTTAGCCAAGGCCTCCTGAAGATCCGGAATCACAATGGGCATAGCTGGTACCTGAGCTAGTGCTGCTGGAGCATCCACAACTGGGACTTGATCCTAAACTGGGGCGGCTTGGATGTTGTGCGGGCTACACCCATGCCCTTACCACGACCTCAATCGCGTCATCAGCCTCTAGTGGCCCTAGCTGGTGGTTCTGGTGGTCGTCCATCCTGACCGGTAGCACGTGTCCTCATCATATGTGAGAGAATAGAATAACAGAAGTTTAGTACTCAAATCAACATATTCGCTCGACAAGAATTTCAAGAACATGAACTTTTTTCTAAAGGTTTTACAGCCTCTCGAGAATAAATACAGACGTCTCTGTACCAATCCACGAGACTCTACTAAATGTACTCATAACTCGTGAGACCAATGTAACCTTGGTTATGAAACCAACTTGTCGCAACCCTAAACCTAGACCCGGTCGTGATGTTAGCTCTCATGAAGGCAAGGCCAACTGGCACAACACCCAATTCATTTTAAACAATTAAAATAGCACAATTTAAGTCATTAATAATGAAAACTCCCTTAATAGAGTAAAATATATCAACTGCAAAAAGCAAAACACAGCCTGATATTGGGGTGTCACCAGTCATGAGCATCTAATATAAGTCTACAAGTATGAAAAAGTGTATAGTGTATACAATCTATTATAGAACTAGAAACAAAAATTAAGATATGAGTGAGAAATACTGGGTTGCGAACGCCGAGTAGCTACCAAGTGGGAGAAATCAACCTTCAGTGAGTAATAATAATAAATGAATACTGAGCGATAAGAAATCACGTAAAAACACCGCAGCATGCTATAAAGAAGCAGACTAAAACCAAATAAATGTGATAAAACTGTGAAATCTTATAAAAACACCTTGATTCAGAATAAGATTCTTTAAAACACCTTTTCAATAGTTAAACAAGTAAACTGAAAAGCAGTTACAAAGGATAAACACACAACGTCCGCCTCTCATGAACAATTCAACAGAATCAGCCCCTCGGGCATTAACATGGAACAACACCAGCCCCTCGGACTATATATCATATTACAATGGGTACTCGCGGTCACTAGGGGTGTACAGACTCCGGGAGGGGCCCCTTACGGCCAAAGCGAAATATCAAGCCATCTCGTGGCATAATCAATAGGCTGTCGTCCTCATATCAAGCCACCTTGTGGAGTACAACTCAGACAGTCGGCCTCATAATCATAATCAGTACAAAACTGCTGCAGCGTGCAGCCTGATCCCATAATAATCCTCACAATACAGGCCCTCGACCCTACTCAGTCAAAAATCTCTTAAAGCCACTCGGCACAGTAAAATATATTGTTCAGCCCAAAATATCATTTAAAGTGTTAAAATAGAGTAAACATGGTTGAGTTATGAAAACAGTATACTATAGCATGATTGAGTACAAATATAAAGTCAATCAGTGAGGAAATAGCAGTAAAATCCCTTAAGGGCCCAAATAGTTGGCACGAGACCCAAATATGGCATTCAACCTCAAACATGATGAAAACAAAAAGTTTCCAAGAAACTATGTGGTAAAACACAGCCCCAAGCTCATCATCTAGCGTGTGTGTCACCTCAATAATAAGCACAACGATGTGAAATCTGGGGTTTCATACCCTTTGAACAATATTTACAATCATTACTCACCTCTATCCGGTCCAAACTCTACCCCGCGATGCCCTTGCCTCTCGAATCGACCTCCGGATTATCCAAATATAACCAAAATTAGTGCAAAACCATCAAAATATGCTAAAGAAACAAAGCCCACTCAAAAGAAAACAAATTACAACACAAATTCTGAAGTTGGCCAAATCCGAACCCTGGGCCCACATTTCGGATTACAAGAAAAATTACATCAATAGACTCCTTATCACTCCCCGAGTTCATTCATATCAAAAGAACCAAAATCCAACCACAAACGATCCCTCAAATCCCAAATTCTAGGTCTCCAATTACAAGACCTAGTTCTTCAATATTAGGCTTAAATTCCATGATTAATTAGGTAAAAATAACATTAGAATTTAGTATTAAGTCCATAAATCTTACTTCCAAGTATTTCCCCTTGATTACCTCTTCAATCCCCTTCAAAAAGCTTCAAAATCGCCCAAAAATGGAGTAACTTAGGCTAAAAATCACGAAAATATCCATTTTAAAAATTCTGCCCAGCTATTAAATTTCCTTCACTGCGATCCCGGAAATAACCTCACGACCGCAAAGCACAAATACTGAATTCCCAACTTAACCTTACACGAACGCGCAAAGCTCTACGCGATCGCGAAGCCTTAGCACTCAGACCCAAGCCACCGCAACAAGACTCACGCGAACGCGAAGATACACCACATAGACCCACACGATCACAACTAACTCCAGGCGATCACGTAGGGAAACTCTGCCTCAGCCCCAACTAAGCCTATGTGATCGCTACCCCTTATAGGCGACCACGAAGAACAAAAGGTATGCTACAAACCTGAAGTAAAATCTGCAATTTCTCAACATGCAATTTCCTCCGTTTAATTACCCGAAACTCAATCGAGGCCCTCTGGATCTCAACTGAAAATGTTAACATATCTCATAACATCATTCAAACTTTTTCAAACCTTTGGAACACTCAAAACAACATCAAAACACCAAATTTACATCGGATTAAAGCCTAAGAATTTCAAAATCTTCCAAATTCTACATTCGATCAAAAAGTCTATGGAACCACGTTCGAATGACCTGAAATTTTGCACACACATCCCACATGACATGACAGACCTACTTAAACTTCCAAAATTCCATTCTGACCCTTATACCAAAATCTCACCTATCAACCAGAAAATGCCAAAATTCCAATTTTGCCAATTCAAGCCTAAATCTACTCCGGACCTCCAAAATGCATTACGCTCATGCTTCTATTTCCCAAATCACCTCTCAAAGCTATCTAAACCATCAGAGCTTATATCTGATCCTCTTAACATATAATTCAACATCCGGTTGACTTTTCCTACTTAAGCTTACTCAAAAGAGACTAAGTGTCTCAAACCTTACCAAAACCTTTCCGAACCCGAGCCAACCAACCCATTCATACACAGTATCGATAAAAAAAGTAATAAGAAATAAAAATAGGGAAAAAAGAGTGGTAACTAATAAAACAACCGATCGGGACTTTACACCAAGTTTCCCCGTTAAAATGACTCTTATTTTTACTGAGAGGTCGTTTGTTGTTAGAGGACCTGTTACTTCTTTCCCAAGTATTCCCATATTGGATATCCAGTTAGTTTCCCATATCTTCATGTTGGAATAGTAATGGGGTGACCAAGTGGTTCCCTTAGGGTAAATATCCCATCCTCTTTAAATACTTTTCCAGATAAAAGAACTTTTATTTTTGGCACCGTTAGTACCATATGAGGTGATGATTTATCAAGCCCAGGGGTTGTAGCATTTGTTAAAATTCTCCATGCAGGACTTGGTAGGGGGCATAAATTCGTAGAAATACCACTATGAATACATAAGCCTCCAGTGGTTTTTGATTGACATAATATAGTCCAACTAACAAGCTGGATCTTCCTTTTTTCTATGGTGATGCCCGATATATAAAATCCCTTTGAGTTTTATCAATCTTCTTAAGGATATTTTTAGAAAGCATGGTGTATTGCATATAGTAATTGGGTATTGAGTTGAGGCCGAGTGGGCTAGGGTAGTCCTTCCTGCTAAGTTAATGAATTTTAGTTTCCAGAATGCTAGCTTAGTTCTCATATTGTCCATAATAAAGTGGAAGTCTCTAGGTCTTGGATAATTTTTTAATATTAGAAAACCTAGGTAGGTATCAAAGTTGTCACATTTCTTTATACATAGTTTATTTGAAGTATATTTAATAAGAGAAGGGGTGCAATTTTTAGAAAAGAAAAATTTTAATTTTGTGCTATTGATACATTGACTTTATAGGTGCAAAATAGGTCTAGGACATTTTTAATAACATGGCATGACTTATCATTTACCTTTGATATTAGGGTAAGGCCGTCAGCAAAATATAAGTAAGAGAACTTATGGCAATTTTTTCCTATGATTATTGTATTCTAGTTCCTAGAATCAAATTGGTGATTTATATATCTTGTTAGCATTTCTAGGCATAGGATGAAGATATAGGGTGAAATGGGATCTCGTTGCCTAATACCACGACTAGGCCCCAAAGAAATTTGTGACAGATCCATTTACTATGACAACAATACTACTTTTTGTGAGCACCTAATTTTTTACCGTATTTAATTTTTCCACTCCTTTTTTAGTATTTAAATAGATTTTAATTTTAGTTGATATTTCAGCTTTTATATCACTTTTTATAGGTTTTATTTGAGAAAAATAAAAACAACAAAAAAGAGTTACATATTTAGAGCATTAGTTTAATTTTTCATTCACAAAGAAAGAAAGTTTCCAAAAAAAGATATAGTTTTATCTGGTTTAGTACAATTTTTAACGTAGAGGCTTTAAGAATTAAATATTGAGTGTCGTAATTTTACCTTACTTTTTATTTACTTAATTAATAGGAGTAGATTTTTTATTTATTTTTTATCAAGAAAAGAAAATAGTAAAAAAAAAAAGGAATGAAAAGTTGACACCTAGCAAGATATATTTATTATTTTTTATTTCTTTCTTATACTTTGTAACAAAACTTCACATGCTCAAAAAAATGTAAATCTATTTCACTATAAATTCACGTGAAACTCACGTGAAAGGGATTAGTACATACAATGACAGTGGAGCATTTTCATTTGTTCTTATCTTCACAATTAAAAAGAGACCTCATAAGATTTCTCCCTGCTGATCCTCTCACAGGTGCACGTTACACACATTTAACAACTTCTTGGAGAACACTCATTTTCCTCTTATATAAAATACCGTCACTCAGATAATACCTAGAGGAAAATAGAGGAGGAACCCTAGAGCTAAAAAATAAAGAAAAAAATGTAGTTGTTGTTGCTAATCTTCTCCCTCACTCAATAACCATGAAAGACCCATAGGTTTCACCTCCATTTCTATTTTGTTAAATCACAAATTTCAGCCCAAAAACTAAACCCAAAAGTCACCTGAAAACCAGTTCCAAACATCCATGAAAACCAGCCTTGAAGCTCCAATATTTCAGCCATCAAAATCTGTTAAAAAAATGCGCCAAAACAATCTTGAAAATGGCTCCGTTTTTTCAGTCAAAACGACCTTTGAAATAGAAAAAAAAACCAGCGGCAAAAAGACTTGAAATTTACCTATAACACCACCTAAAACAAGCCAAAAGATCTGCTGAAATCAGCTAAAAGAAACTGGAACACTCGCGTTTGAATTTCCGTTGCCGGTCGAAGTTGCTAGTCCAAGTTTCCGTTTGAGTCTCCTTCTGGTCCGTATGGTGTTACTTGATTTTATTTTGTTTTGAACAAACGATTGTTGAGCTGTATCCACTTCATGAAGAAGGTTGTCATCTTGTAACGACCCGGCCGGTCATTTTTGAAATTATGCCCCGATCCCCTATTAAATGCTTCCCCTAAGTTCATTTTTTCTATTTTGGTTCGCCGGGATGTTCGGTGTTAGGATTCGGAGTGTTTTGGGATACTTAGTCCCTAAATGAGAGCTTAAGAGTTGAAAAATGGTCCGTAATCGAAACAGTATGAAGACGGCCTCAGAATGGAAATCTGATGGTTTTGTTAGCTCCGTTTAGATGATTTCGGGGTTGGGAGCATGTCCGGGATGTATTTTGGAAATCCGTAGCTCATTTAGGATTGAAATGCCGAAGTTTGTATTTTTGAAGTTTTCGGTCCAATAGTGAGTTTTTGATCCGAGGTTCAGAATGGAATTCTGGAAGTTATAATAGCTCTGTCATGTCATTTGGTATGTGTGTGCAAAATTTCAGGTCATTCGGACGTGTTTAGGTTATGTTTTTAATCGAAAGCGTATTTGGAAGAAATTTAAAGTTCTAGGCTTGAATCATTGATTAAATCGAGTTTTGAATGTTGTTTTAGGTGTTTTAAGGGTTGGTACAAGTTCGAATAAGGTATTAAGTGGTATTGGTGCTTTTGGTTGAGGTCCCGAGGGCCTGAGGATGATTTCGGGTGGTTGACGGAAAGATTTGAAGTTGAATGGGCTGCACAAGTTCCGTTACCTGTCATAACCGCACCTGCCATTTGGTTTTCGCAGGTGCGGAGCCGCAGTAGCGGCCGGCCCATCGCAGATGTAAAATTTGGATTCCTCAACTTTTTCTGCAGGTGCGGAATATTTAACGCAGATGCGATTACACATTTGCGAGGCCCATACCATAGATCTGGAACCTTGGGTCTTTATTGAAACAGTAGAAGCGGGGTATTTTCCGCAGAAACGGAATCCGCAGGTGCGGTATAAGACCACAGAAGCGAAGCCTGGTAAATTAAGGGAAAGCCGCAGAAGCGGCTCACTTTCCACGTAAGCGATACCGCATAAGTGGTCCCTTGTATGCAGAAGCGGAAACACCTGTTCAGAAAAGGGGATTTCGAGGGTTGAGTTTCAAAAGTTGAAAATATCAATTGAGATCTTGGGAGAGGGCAATTTTGAGTGGGTTTTAAAGAGAAGATCATTGGTCAACGTTTCATTAATCCCTTTTAGTTGTATTCCGTCAATATATAGCTTAATACATCATCTAATTTCGAATTTGGAATCAAAATGGGGGAAAACTTCTTAGACAGAACTATTGGGTTTTGAGTGAGCATTTGACCTCCTATTTGGGAGATTTTTATATGGTTAGACTCACTTGAGTACGAGGGTTCTAAAAATTTGAAAATCATTCGATTCTGAGGTGTTTGCCTGAGGGGCGTTTTGGTCATTTTTACCTATTTTCGCACCTAGCTTTAAATTTAATGGTCGAATCAGTTGTTTGCAATATTATTTACGATATGTAATTGAATTGAATAGATTTGGGCCAGTTGGAGTCGGATACTCATGGCAAAGGCGTGGTTCATAGTTGATTATTGAGCGGGTTCGAGGTAAGTGGCTTGTCTAACCTTGTGTGGGGGACCTTTCTCCTTAGGACATGATCTTTGAATATTTGAATGCCTCGTATGTGAGGTGATGAGCACATACTTAAGCTAATTGTTGTAAACATGTTTCTACTTGAGTATTTAAATTGAGATTTCCTGTTTACTTGTTCATTTTAGACTGTAAGGTTAAACATGTGCTAGCTTAGAGAAGCATGTTTAGCTGACTTACTTACTTAATTGTTTAACTGTATTATTTGTACTCTGTGAAGCATGTTAGGCTAGAAATTACTATTACGTGTACTGATTTTTGCATTTATTCTGAGATTATAAGTTGTTATTGTTGTGTGTTTAATTTGGGACTACGGGACGACTTCCCGGGAGATCCCCCTGTACTTGATATACTCTGGATTGAGGATGCGGGATACCAAGCGATCCCGGCACATGTATTTCTATATATTGGATACCAAGAGATTCCCTGGGTATATGATGAGGATACCAAGAGATCCTCGGGATACCAATAGATTCCCAGTGTATATGATGAGGATACCAAGAGATCCTCGGGATACCAAGAGATCCCCAGTGTATATGATGAGGATACCAAGATATCCCTAGTGCATATGATGAATATACCAAGAGATCCTCGGGATACCAAGAGATTCTCGGCTATTATTCCTTGTTGAGAGCAGTATTCCTTGTATTGTTACCTTCGCTTTCTATTACTGTTCTTCCTTATTTATCTGGTCTAGATTCTTGTTGTAGGTTTTATTTAAACTATTTCCGCTATCTTATTATTTATTATGTTTTATCTCAGTAGGGCCTTGACCTTCCTCGTCACTACCCAACCGAGGTTAGGCTTGGCACTTACTGAGTATCGTTGTGGTGTATTCATGTCCTTCTGCGCATGTTTTTCATGTGCAGATCCGGGTTCCTCCACCCAGGTGTACTATCCTTGAGGTGAGTAGTTATACGGAGACTTCGAGGTATATCTGCCGCATCCGCAGACCAGGAGTCTCTATTCTATTCAAGCTTTAGTATCTAGTTTATTCCTTTCTCTCAGTTGTTTAGATATTCTGGAGTTAGAGCAGCGTACTATGTTTCTATTAGCCTGTGGTTCCCATGAATTTTCGGGTTTTGGGATTGAGTTGTATAATTCCGCATTTCTTTTGGGTTGTATAGGTAGAGCGGCCTTATATACAGTCATTAGTTTACATATGTTCAGTTTTTAATTAATTATTCCGCAAGTTATATTAAATTTCCGCATTGTTAGGCTTACCTAGTTGTAGCAACTAGGTGCCATCATGGTATGTTCGTGGAGGGTGAACTGGGGTCGTGACAAGTTGGTATCGGAGCTCTAGGTTTATAGGAGTCACGGAATGCAGGTCGGTTTATTAGAGTCTCGTTGATCGGTACGGAGACGTCTGTACTTATCTACGAGAGGCTATGTAACTGTTTAGGAAAAATCTTAATTTCATTTGAATTCCTTGTCGTGCGATATTTTTGACATCAATTCTAAACTTATGTCTTCTATTCTCTCACAGATGGTGAGGACATGTGGTACATGAGATGACAAGGCACCCGCGCCCCCTATTGCAGCCGTTAGAGGCTGAGGCCGGGATAGAGTTCGAGGACGCGTACGTAGTGCAGCCAGAGCACCTGCGCGAGCTGCCGCCGAGGTACCACCAGCAGGTCCAGCCGAAGACCATGCACCTGGCACACCTACTATTGCCAATACTACTCCAACACTACAGGAGTTTTTGGCTCAAATCATGAGCATGTACACCACCTTAGCTCAGGCAGGGTTGCTTCCCCTTGCTACAGCCACATCCCAGGCCGGGAGAGGAGCACAGACTCCCACTGTCCGCACTCCTAAGCAGTGAGTGCAGGTTGAGCAGGCTCCAAGATGATTCCCACACCGCCTGCAGCACCGGTTCAGCCCGAGGATGGGTCAGTTGCTTCAGAGGATGAGCAGCGGAGACTTGAGAGGTTCAAGAAATATGATTGCCCAGAGTTCAATTGATTAGTATCAGACGATGCCTTGGGATTTCTAAAGGAGTGCCACCGTATTCTTTGCACTATGGGCATAGTGGAGTCCAGCGGGGTTTCCTTCACTACCTTTCAGCTTCGGGGAGCCGCCTATGATTGGTGGCGCACTTATGAGATAGACAGTCCAGTCGAGGCTGCTTCACTGACTTGGACCCAGTTCTCGGAGATGTTTATGAGAGAGTTTGACCCCCAGAGTCTCAAGGACGTATGGCGCGCAGAGTTTGAGCATTTGCGCCAGGGTGCTATGACAGTTTCAGAGTATGCTATCCGTTATACTAGGTTGGCCAAGCATGCACCGACTTTGGTTACTACATTTCGGGAGAGAGTCCGCGGGTTAATTGAGTTTCTTATTCCACCCATCAGATCTAGCATGGCTCGAGAATTGGAGATGGACATTTCTTATCAGCAGGTAGTGAGCATTGCTTGGAGGATTTAGGGTATGCTCGCCAGGGAGCGAGGGGAGAGGGAGGCCAAGAGGTCTTTAGAGTTGGGCCACTACTCTGGTGCCCGTAGTCTAGCAGCAGGTTAACATGGTAGGGGTTTTGTGGGTCGCCCCATTCATTCAGCTCTTCCAGCGGTCAGTAGTGGTCCAGCTCCACCTATACCTCAGGAGCCTTACTATGCACCTCCAGTTTCTAGCGTGCCTCCTGCGCGGGGTGCTTTCAGAGGTTAGTCTAGCAGACTTAGCCCTAACCAGTCACAGCCACCACGTCCTCCCAGAGCTTGTTTTGAGTGTGGTGACACCCGTCAAGTGGTAAGGGATTTCCCTAGACTTGGGAGGAGTGCACCTCCACAGACTGCTCAGCCACAGCGTGCTCCTCAGAGTTCTCAGGCCATGATCACAGCTCCCGCTGCTACCCCATCTGCCCAGCCAGCTAGGGGCGGAGGTCGAGGAGGTAGAGAACACTCTCTCTCGAGAGGCCATGCCAGATATTATGCTATTCCTACTCGCACCGAGGCTGTTGCCTCTGATTCTATCATCATAGGTATTATACTGGTTTGTCATAGAGAGCCATCGGTTCTATTTGATCCAGGCTCCACTTATTATTATGTGTCTTCTTACTTTGCTCCGTATTTGGGTGTGCCTCGGGATTCTTTGAGTTCCCCCGTTTATGTTTCTACTCCTGTGGGAGATTCTCTTGTTGTGGACCGCATTTGTCGGTTATGTTTGGTTACTATTCGTGGTTTTGAGACCAGAGTAGATTTATTGTTACTCGGTATGGTGGATTTTGACATTATTTTGAGCATGGACTGGTTGTCGCCCCATTTTGCTATTCTTGATTGTCACGCCAAGACAGTGACGCTGACTATGCTAGGTATTCCGCGTATTGAGTGGAGTGGTACTTTAGATCACACTCCCAGTAGATTTATCTCTTTTCTTAAAGCTCATCGTATGGTTGAGAAGGGGTGTGCCGCGTATTTCGTTTATGTGAGAGACGTCTGTGTTGATACACATTCTGTTGATTCAGTTCCAGTGGTACGGGATTATCCCAATGTATTTCCAGTTGATCCTCCGGGCCTGCCGCTCGATAGAGACATTGATTTCGGCATTGATCTGTTGCCAGGCACTCAGCCCATATCCATTCCTCCGTATCGCATAGCTCCTTCTGAGTTGAAGGATCAGTTGCAGGAATTGCTTGGTAAGGGTTTCATTCGACCCAGTGTTTCACCGTGGGGTGCTCCTATCTTATTTGTGAAGAAGAAGGATGGTTCTATGCGTATGTGTATTGATTATTGCTAGTTGAACTAGGTTACAGTGAAGAACCATTATCCTTTGTCTCGTATTGGTGATTTGTTTGACCAGCTTCAAGGCGCCCAGGTGTTTTCTAAGATTGACTTGCGCTAAGGGTACCATCAGTTGAAGATTCGGGAGCCAGATATCTCGAAGACTACCTTCAAGACTCGGTATGGTCATTACGAATTCCTTGTTATGTCATTTGGGCTGACCAATGCCCCAGCAGCTTTCATGCATTTGATGCATATTGTATTCAAGCCATATCTTGACTCATTCTTTATTGTTTTTATTGATGATATAATGGTATATTCCAGGAGTCGGGAAGATCATGAGCATCACTTGAGGACCGTGCTTCAGACCTTGAGGGAAAAGAAGTTATATGCAAAGTTCTTAAAATGTGAGTTTTGGCTGAGTTTCGTGGCATTCTTAGGCCATGTGATTTTGAGTGAGGGTATTCAGGTGGATCCGAAGAAGATAGAGGCCGTATAGAGTTGGCCCAGGCCTTCCTTAGCTACAGATTCACAGTTTCCTTGGTTTGGCGAGATACTACCATCGCTTCGTAGAGGGATTTTCATTGGTTGCAGCCCCTATGACTAGATTGACCAAGAAGGGTGCCCCATTTCAGTGGACAAAGGAGTGAGAGGCAAGCTTTCAGAAGCTCATGACAGCTTTGACTACAACCACAATCTTGATGTTGCCTACCAGTTTGGGGTCTTATACTATCTATTGTGATGCCTCAAGAGTTGTGCTTGGAGCGATGTTGATGCAGGATGGTAGGGTGATTGCCTACGCGTCTAGACAGTTGAAGATACATGAAAAGAATTACCCTGTCCACGACCTTGAGTTAGCTACCATTGTTCATGCCTTAAAGTTCTGGCGTCACTATTTGTACGGAGTGCCTTGTGAGATCTATACTGACCATCGTAGTTTGCAGCACTTACTCAAGCAGAAGGACCTGAATATGCATCAGAGGAGATGGTTAGAGTTGTTGAATGATTATGATATCACTATTCTGTATTACCCCAGCAAGGCCAATGTGGTGGCGTATTCCTTGAGTCACCGGGCAGAGAGTTTGGGTAGTTTGGCATATTTACCAGCTTTAGAGAGGCCTATGGCGATGGATGTTCAGGACTTAGCTAGTCAGTTTGTGAGATTGGATCTTTTGGAGGACAGTCGGGTTCTAGCCTGCGTGGTCTCCCGGTCTTCCCTATTTGATCGTCTCCGGGAGCGACAGTATGATGACCCTCATTTGCTTGTCCTTCAGGACAAGGTTCAGCATGGATATGCCCTAGATATTACAATCGGAGATAACGGGGTATTGAGGATGTAGGGCCGGATTTGTGTGCCAATGTTGATGGTCTTCGAGAGTTGATTCTAGCAGAGGCCCATAGTTCGTGGTATTCCATCCATCTGGTTACCGCGAAGATGTATCAGGACTTGAGGCAACACTATTGGTGGAGGCAAATGAAGAAAGATATAGTTGGTTATGTGTCTAGATGCCTCAACTGCCAGCAGGTGAAGTATGAGCACCAGCGCCCGGGTGGGTTGCTTCAGCAGATAGAGATTCTGGAGTGGAAATGGGAGCGCATCACCATGGATTTTGTATCTGGACTCCCACAGACCTTGAAGAAGTTTGATGCCATTTGGGTCATTATGGATCGATTGAACAAGTCCGCTCATTTCATTCCAGTGTGTACCACCTATTCATCAGAGCGGTTGGAGGAGATTTACATCTGGAAGATCATCCGTCTGAATGGTATTCCAGTCTCTATCATTTCGGATAGGGGTAATCAGTTTACATCGCGGTTCTGGAGAGCCGTGCAGTAGGAGTTAGGTACTCGGGTGGAGTTGAGCATCGCATTTCGACCACAAACAGACGGACATTCCAAGTGCACAATTCAGATTCTGGAGAATATGCTCCGTGCGTGTTTGATTGAGTTTCGAGGGTCTTGGGATCATTTCTTGCCATTTTCAGAGTTTTCTTACAACAAAAATTATCAGTCGAGCATTCAGATGGCACCATATGAGGCCTTATATGGTAGAAGGTGAGATCTCCAGTGGGTTGGTTTGAGTCGGGTGAGGCCAGGCTATTAGGCACAGAGTTGGTGCGGGATACGTTGGAGAAGGTTAAGATGATTCAGGATATACTCCGTACAGCCCAGTCCAGACAGAAGAGCTACGCGGATAGGAAGGTCTGTGATGTTTCATATATGGTTGGTGAGTGGGTTATGCTTTGGGTTTCGCCTATGAAAGGTGTCATGAGGTTTGGGAAGAAAGGAAAGCTGAGTTCGAGGTTTATTTGCCCTTTTGAGATCTTGAGGCGAGTTAGGGAGGTTGCTTATGAGCTTGCCTTACCTCCCAGTTTGGCCTGAGTTCATCCGATATTCCATGTTTCGATGCTCCGGAGGTATCACGGGGACCCGTCGCATGTGTTGGATTTCAGTTTAGTCTAGTTGGACAAGGACCTATCTTATGTTGAGGAGCCAATGGCTATATTGGACAGGCAGATCAGAAAGTTGGGGTCGAAGAACATTGCTTCAGTAAAGGTTCAGTGGCGGGGCCAGCCAGCCGAGGAGGCGACTTGGTAGACCGAGCGGTATATGCGCAGCCGATACCCTCATGTTTTCACTACTTCAGGTATGTTCTCTATGCTCGTTAAAAGAGGAATGAATGTTTAAGTGTAGGAGGATGTAAGGACCCGGCCGGTCATTTTTGGAATTTACACCTCGATCCCCCATTAACTGCTTCCCCTAAGTTCATTTATGCTATTTTTGTTTGCCGGGACGTTCGGTGTTAGGATTCGAAGTGTTTTGGGACACTTAGGCCCTAAATGAGAGCATAAGAGTTGAAAAATGGTCTGTAATCAAAATAGTGTGAATATGGCCTCGGAATGGAAATTCGATGGTTCCGTTAGCTACGTTAGGTGATTTCGGTGTTGGGAGCGTGTTTGGGATGTATTTTGGAAGTCCATAACTCATTTAGGAATGAAATGCCGAAGTTTGTATATTTGAAGTTTCCGGTCCGATAGTAAGTTTTTGATCGAAGGGTCGGAATGGAATTCTGAAAGTTGCAGTAGCTCCGTCATGTCATTTGGGATGTGTGTGCAAACTTTCAGGTCATTCAGACGTGTTTTGGTTAGGTTTTTTATCGAAAGCGTATTTGGAAGAAATTTAAAGTTCTTAGGCTTGAATCATTGATTAAATCGGGTTTCCAGTGTTGTTTTAGGTGTTTTAAGGGTTGGTACAAGTTCGAATAAGGTATTAGGTGGTATTGGTGCTTTTGGTTGAGGTCCCGGGGGGCTCGGGATGATTTTGGGTGGTTGATAGAAAGATTTGAAGTTGAATGGGCTGTTGAAGTTCTGGTACCTATCATAACCACACCTGCGGTTTGGTTTCTGCAGGTGCGAAGCCGCAGAGTGGCCGGCCCATCGCAGATGCAAAATTTGGACTCCTCAGCTTTTTCTGCAGGTGCGGAAAATCTACTGCAGATGCGGTTACGCACCTACGACGCCCCTACCGCAGCTGCGGAACCTTGGGTCTTTATTGAAACAGCAGAAGTGGGGTATTTTCCACAGAAGCGGAATCCGCATGTGCGGTATAAGACCATAGAATCGGAGCCTAGTAACTTAAGGGAAAGCCGCAGAAGCGGCTCACTTTCCGCATAAGCGGGACCGCAGAAGCGGAAACACCTGTTCAGAAAAAGGGGATTTCGAGGGTTGAGTTTCAAAAGTTGGAAAAATCAATTGAGAGCTCAGGAGAGGGCGATTTTGAGTGGGTTTTGAAGAGAAGATCATTGAGTAATGTTTCCTTAATCCCTTTTAGTTTTATTCCATCAATATATAGCTTAATACATCATCTAATTTCGAATTTGCAATCAAAATGGGGGAAACTTCTTAGACCAAACTATTGGGTTTTGAGTGAGCATTTGACATCCGATTTGGGAGATTTTTATATGGTTAGACACCCGAGAATACGAGCGTTCTAAAAATACAAAAATCATTCGATTCCGAGGCGTTGGCCTGAGGGGCGTTTTGGTCATTTTTACCTATTTTAGTGCCTAGCTTTAAATTTAATGGTGGAATCAGTTGTTTGCAATATTATTTACGATATGTAATTGAATTGAATAGATTTGGGCCATTTGGAGTCAGATACTCGAGGCAAAGGCGTGGTTCCTAGTTGATTATTGAGCCGGTTCGAGGTAAGTGGCCTTTCTAAATTTTTGGTCTGGGCTCAAGACCCACAGTATTATGAGAGGTTGATGCTAATTGAAGGTCAGAAATTTTCCGACATCATTAAGCTAGGGGAGAGGATTGAGCAAGGCATTAAAAGTGGTATGGTCACAAATCTTGAAGCTTTGCAGGCTACCAACACGGCTCTACGGTCTAGTGGCGCATCCAAGAAGAGAGACGTAAATGCTATGATGGTTGCACAGAGAACAAAATCCCCAATAAAATACCAAACCTACCCAATATCCCCTCTCACATATTAACCTACACCAAATTACCAAGCACATTTGCCTTCTTACCAAGCTCCACCACCTACTTACCAATCCACCTACACCATCCACACACCAGCCTACTTCACCCAGATAGTCCCAACCCGTACACGTCTACCAAGCCTACAACATCCAACAAGCCCACTATCAATCACCTCGCCAAAATTTTCCCAGACCCAGACAAAAATTCAACCGCAAACCTCCCAAACAATACACCGCCATTTGCGAACCAATCGACCAACTGATTCACAACAGGACCATCGTGGCAAAGGATCCTACTTCGAATATCTGTAAAAACCCTCTACCAGACCACAAGGGTGGAGGTGTTCACATGATTGAGATAGAAGATGATTGGGACCCCAAAGGATCTATTGGATTGATCACTAAAGGTGACGATCCAAAGAAACCAACAGTCAAACTTATTCCGATTGTAGTCCGGATCCAGCCTTATGGAGATGCTGAAGTGAACATGTCCATACCACTTGACTTCGAAACACCTTCTTCTGCAAAAATGCCAGGAACAATGGAGGTTAATTTTGTGTCCCCAAAGGCACCAGTACAATTTGAGGTTGCTGTGTTACCTTCCATAGCAAGGGCTCCCATTCTAGTGGCAATGTCAGCCATAGCACCATTCCATACAAAGACCATCCCTTGGGATTATACAGCCGAGGCGAGGAGAAAAGGGAAAGCCGAATTAGGAGAAGGAGTTGTGGCACGGGTATGACAAGAACTGGTAGGGTTTATACTCCGGAATATTTAAATGAATCGAGTGAGCAGGCCTTTGGACGGCCTACCAAAACTGGGCTTAATGGTCTCTGGAGGAAGATACAAGCAAAGGAGTACTGAGTCGTTGATCAATTGAATAAAACACCGGCACAGATCTCCATCCTAGCTCTGCTGCAAAGCTCCGATGCACATAAGAATGCCTTGTTAAAGATACTAAGTAAGGCATATGTACCGAGCAACATTATGGGAGGGAAAATGGCTAATATTGTAGGGCAGGTATTGGAGAGTCACAAAATCACTTTCCATGAAGATGAGCTAATTCCGGAAGGACTAAGCCATAACAAAGTATTACATATCACTGTACAGTGCGTGGATTATTTCATCACTAGAATTCTAAATGACGGAGGGTCCAACCTCAATATTTGTCCATTTGTGACTCTCGGAACATTGGCAAAGAGCCTGCATGAGATCAAGGATGGAGCCATAAATGTCAAAATTTTAGATGGTTCCAAAGGTCCACCATTGAGGAAATCGGTTTGTGTTTGCAAATGGGACCAACTTGGTTCGACGTTGGCTTTCAAATGATAGATATCCCAACACCTTACAACTTGCTATTGGGACGGCCATGGATTCATGTCGCTGGAGCTGTAGCATCAACCCTGCATTAGGCAGTAAAGTTTGAGTGGAATCACTATGAGGTGATTATTCATGGCAACGGTAGCAATCCCATATACAGTCGCTAGACCATCCTGGCAATCAGAGGAAGAAGGAAGATAGGCGGAGAAACCTACCATCACATTGAGCGAGTCAACGCCGTGGATAAGGACAAATGGTGGGATAACAAAATTGAAAGTATACTGAATTGGTGCAGGTATGAACCCAGCAAAGGAATTGGCAAAAACCTCCAGGGAATCGCCAAACCCATCAAGATGAAGAAACATGGTACCACTTTTGGTTTGGGATATGAATACACTTGGGAAGAGTTTAACAACTGGTCGCCACCATGGTGCAATCCCTACTATCCGTTGGATCATCCGATACCTCGCCTGGAGCAGACTTTCTAGCCAGCTAATGTCATAAATGGGTCGGAACAAGAGGAAGCATTGGCGACAATAAGGAATTTTTTTTGTAAGATGATAACATGGACTGTTGTGTCATTTTCGAGGAGGAAGGGGAGGAAGGACCTTCCATACAAGCTGTAAGCCGAGGAGCACGCCTCAACAATTGGTCCATCAGAACCACCAGGGCCCAGAAAGTTTGGGGTAGCAAGGCTGAACAAAGCACCATGCATTATCTTTATATTTCGCTAGTTGACTTTCTTTCTGCATTTTTAACTTCTAAACAAGAGATCCATTGTTCAAAACAATTATGAGATTTATCAAATCATTTCAGTTTCCTACAAATCTTGCTCTTATTAATTTTTATCGTTTACTTTATAAACAAAGCATTACTATTACTTATCTTGATGAACCGAAGATTGTGAAATGCAATGAGGCAATGCAACAAACAGATATAGGCTCAAAAGAATATGATATACCAGAAGAGGTTGAGGATTTTGAGAATAGACCTAAGTCGAATTTGGACGAGACTGAGGTTGTTAACTTGGAAGATACAGAGAATATCATCGAAATGCGTATCAGTGTTCATTTGTCACCATTAGAAAAGAAAGAGTACACGGAATTTCTAATGGATTATGATGACATATTCGCCTGGTCGTATGATGATATGACTGGTCACAGTACATCTATTATAGCTCACAAACTGCCAACCGATCCCACATGCCCACTAGTAAAATAGAAGCTTAGAAAGTTCAAACCCGACATGAGTTTGAAAATCAATGAAGAAGTCACCAAGCAAGTCAAATCCAAGGTTCTCAAGGTAGTATAGTATTCAACATGGTTAGCCAAAATTGAGCCAGTACCGAAAAAGGAAGGGAATGTTAGAGTCTGTATCAACTATCGAGATCTCAATCGGGCCAGTCCGAAAGATGACTTCCCCTTACCAAACATACACATTCTAATTGACAAAAGTGCTAAGCATGAACTGCAGTCATTCGTTGATTGTTTTTTTGGGTATCACCAGATATGAATGGATGAGGAAAACGCGCAGAAAACTGCTTTCATTATGCGGTGGGGGATGTATTATTACAAAAAGATGTCGTTTGGGTTAAAGAATGCTAGGGCCACCTACATAAGGGCCATGACTACTATTTTCCATGACATGATAGACAAAGAGATCGAGGTGTATGTAGACGACGTCATCATTAAATCCAAGAGAGCCACTAACCATATGGAAGATCTGAGAAAGGTCTTTAACAGACTGAGAAGGTACCATCTGAAGCTGAATCCCACTAAGTGTGCATTGGGGGTTCCTGCTGGAAAGCTACTTGGGTTCATCGTATGTCACAGAGGAATAGAACTGGATCCATCAAAGGTTAAGGGCCATTCAAGAATTGCCACCGCCAAAGAACAAGAAGGACGTGATGAGTTTCCTGGGGAGACTCAACTACGTCAGTCGGTTCATAGCTCAATCCACTATCATTTGTAAGCCAATCTTTAAGATGATAAAGAAAGACGCCGCTACCAAATGGACTGGTGATTGTAGAGAGCTTTCGACAGAATCAAGGAATACCTGTCAACATCGCCAGTTCTGGTTTTGCCCAAACTAGGTAGACCACTATTGCTCTACCTTGTAGTATTGGATGGAGCATTCGGTTGTGTTTTGGGACAACATGACGAAACGGAGAGAAAGGAGCAGGCCATCTACTATCTCAGCAAGAAGTTCACCCCATGCGAGGCCCGCTATTCTCTATTAGAGCGCACATAATGTGCTCTGACTTGGGTTGCTTAGAAGTTGAGGCATTATTTCTGTGCCTATACTACTTATCTTATATCAAGAATGGATCTACTGAAGTACATCTTTTAGAAGCCCATGCCTACTGGCAAGATGGACAAGTGGCAAATCCTACTTAGTGAATTCGACATTGTTTACGTGACTCAAAAGGAAATCAAAGGACAAGCACCGGCAGATCATCTTACTGAAAATCACGTAGATAGAGAATATGAGCCTCTAAAGACGTCTTTTCCTAATAAAGAGGTATCATTGATAGGAGAAGTTATTGCAGAATACTATGATGGTTGGAGAATGTTTTTTTATGGAGAAGCAAACTTCAAAGGAGTTGGCATATGAGTAGTCCTAGTATCAGAAACCGGTCAGCATTATCCAGTGTCTGCGAAACTCAAATTTCCATGCACCAACAACATGGCCGAGTAGAAAGCCTACAACTTAGGGCTCAAGATGGCCATTGACATGAACATTCAAGAGTTTCTAGTGATTAGAGATTCAGACCTCCTTATACATCAGGTCCGAGAAGAATGGGCAACTAAGAATTCCAAGATACTTCTGTATTTGCATCATGTACAGGAGTTGAGGAAGAATGCCTCAACTCCTATCATCTATGATGAGTTTATCGATGTATTGGCTACCCTATCATCTATGATCCAACATCCAGATAAGAACTTCATAGATCTTATTCCGGTAAAAATTCATAACCAACCAGCTTACTGTGCTCATGTCGAAGAAGAAGCAGATAAAAAACCGTAGTTCAATGATAGCAAGGAATACTTGGCAAAAGGAGAATACCCAGAGCTTGCAAATCCCACTCATAAGAAAAAACTTCGGAGGTTATCAAATAATTTCTTTCACAATAGAGGAATCCTGTATTGGAGGAATCCTGTATAGGAGGACTCCTGATTTGGGATTACTAATATATGTCGATGCAAAGGAAGCATCTAAACTACTAGAGGAAATTCATGTAGGGACTTGCGGTCCACATATGAACGACTTTGTCTTAGCCAAGAAAATAATCCGAGCAGGTTATTTTTTGATGACTATGGAGACGGACTGCATCCAGTATGTCCAAAAGTGCCATCGATGCCAGATACAAGCAGACATGATAAAAGTGCCTCCAAATGAGCTTACTGCAACAAGCTCGCCATGGCCGTTCGCCCCTTGGGGAATAGATGTTATCAGACCAATCGAACCGCCCGCATCAAATGGCACAGGTTCATCCTAGTAGCAATTGATTATTTTACCAAATAGGTTGAAGAAGCATCATACAAAGTAGTGACTAAGAAAGTCGCGGCAGACTTGTTCCACGACAGTATTGTTTGTCGGTTCGGCATCCCAGAGTCAATCATTACTGATAATGGTTCCAATCGTAACAGTGACCTGATGAAAGCAATGTGTGAAACATTTAAGATCAAACACAAGAACTCTACAGCCTGCAGACCTCAAATGATGGAGCTATAAAAGCGGCCAATAAGAATATCAAAAAGATACTAAGGAAAATGGTAGAAAAATATAAATAGCGGCATGAAAAGCTATCATTTTCTTTATTGGAATACCGCACCATAGTTCGCACATCAACCGATGCAACTCCCTATATGCTGGTTTATTGTACAAAGGCAGTCATTCCCGCAAAGGTAGAAATTCCTTCCCTGAGGATCATAAAGGAAGCAGAACTCGATGATGAAGAATGGGTAAAGATTCGCTACGAGCAGTTTGCTCTTATAGATGGGAAAAGAATGAACCTAGTATGTCATGGTCAACTTTATCAGAACAGAATGTCCATAGCCTTCAACAAAAGAGTCAAGCCGAGACAATTCACATCGGGACAGCTAGTGTTGAAGAAAATCTTCCCACGTCAAGATAAATCCAAAGGGCAGTTCTCTCCAAACTATCAAGGTCCATACACAGTTCATCAGGTTCTAACCGAATTAGCCCTCATACTTGCAGAAATGGACAAAGAAGTTTGGCCGAAACTGATCAATTCAGATGCAGTCAAGTGTTACTATGTGTTGCCATTTATGATTTCTTTATGATGTAATTTGAACTACGCCTGACCTGATTCCCATTTAAGAGAGGATACGGAGGCAGCCCTATGGGTTTGGTCACAATTTAATACAATTTTCACCCCCCCCCCCCGTTAATTGAAACTGGGGCAGAATTTTGAGGAGGACCCTCAGAATCTTGAAGTTAATTTTCAACCATTCATCGCACGCAGCCGTCAAAAGCACCAGCCCAGTAAACTAAGGCAGAATTTTGAGGAGGACCCTCAAAATTCCGGAGCGAGAGAGGTTGCAACATCTTGAACTGCGTCGCAGTCGTCGGTTCACCTAAAGAAAACTATTTTAAATTATGTATTTATGTTATATTTTTTCTACATCATGCGTGACTACTATCAAAATTGCTTCGTTTAGTGATGCTACCACAATGAAAACAAGAGCCGAGCAAGACAAGAGAATTCCACGGGAAGATGAACTAACCTTCCCCCTCTACAAAACTCATGATTTTTCTTCGGATGCAGGCCCCCAAGTCGCAAAATCATCAGACATTTACACACTCGTACTCTTCAGGAATACAACTCTCAGAAGCATTACCTATCTATAATTGCTATCTGTACACGATATCCCCAGCAACTACAATATCGCAATCAACTCTCAATGATAAAAAGCTATCAGCTAAGAGATTTTACTACTATTCACCTTTTACTTTTCTGTATTGCATAAGGCTAACATTCTGCCTTCCGAAGTTAAACTCTACCTCCATCTACATTTCTCTACATTGCACAAGGCTACCTTTCTGCCTTTCGAGACTAAGCTCTGTCTCCATCTACATTTCTCTGCATTGCATAAGGCTAACATTTTGCCTTCCGAGGTTACATTCTACCTCCATCTGCATTTCTCTACATTGCATAAGGACACCTTTTTGCCTTCTGAGGTTAAGCATTGTATTCATCCTGCATGGCTGAAATAGCATCACTTTTATTTACATCTGCATGGCTAAAATATCGCCACCTTTATTTAAATCCTGCGTCGGCTAAAATATTGCCACTTTTAGTTATATATGCATGGCTGAATTATCGCCACCTTTATTTAAATCCTGCATCGGCTGAAATATCGCCACTTTTATTTACATCTGCTGACTGAAACATCGCCACTTCATACTTTCTTGCATGGCTAGAAAATTGCCACTTTATCCATCTTGCATGGCTGAAATACCGTCACCCTTTCATTTATGTTTTGCATTGGCTGAAAGATTGACACCTTCTGTATTTCATGGGCGGAAAGATCGTCTAATTGTCCAAAGGCATTATTGTTCGGAGGCATCATCCTCATAGCCCGAGAACGCCATGCCATGGCCTGAGGACCCTACTTTTATCTTTTGCATATCATTATTCAAAGGCATCATGGTTCGGAGGCGTCATTCTCATAGCCCGAGAACGCCATGCCATGGCCTGAGGACCCTACTTTTATCTTTTGCATATCATTATTCAAAGGCATCATGGTTCGGAGGCGTCATTCTCATAGCCCGAGAACATCATCTCATATCCTGTGAATCCTTTATTATACACTTCATGGCCCTGGACGTCATGGTCCGAGGACGTCATCCTTACCGTCTGAAGACAACATTCATGGTCTAATGGGAACTTGCATCACATTTTTTATGCACAATCTATGTTGGTATTACTAATTAGCAGGTACACTGGCTAGCAATGACCGTCTCAACAAGAGTGATCCCACTCCGGTTCCCGTAGACTATTAGACTCCGACCATCCTTCTTAACCTGAATATTGCGTTCGCTTCTCGAAAATCTCCATTTGCATACTTGGTGTATTGATCCCGAACTACATATGGCATGATTCCTGTAAGACTAGGGATATGTAGGTAGTTCAGGAACCAGAACTTGGTTAATATTCTTCAATCGTTTTATTCGGTCAAAATTGTCCATCATATCTTTACCCGACAACTCTTTCATCCTTTCTAGGTAAAGAGGGGCAGTTGTTGACACCAAATTTTTCCCTATGTATTTTTACACTCAAAATACTCTTAAAATAACATGTTTATTGATAGATAAGCATACCCAAGAGTCTTGGTATTTTCCCCAATTTTTTAAGATTTTAAAATCAATTTATTGTCTATTTCTAGCAGTACAAAATCCAATAATTATTCCCGAAATTATTATTCTGGTGAATAATTTATTTTTATTCTCATATTTATACCAAAATATAATTAAGGTGATTTTTGTACATTTTTATAAATTTATTTGGTATTTTTTAAAACTAAATTGCATATAATTGCAATTATAGCCTATTTTACGAATGACAATATTTTACAATTATAAAATTATTTCCAGTATTTTTGGATTAATATTTATATATTATTAATTAGTGAAGTTCTTTTAATTTGTTTTTAAAATCATTATTACTATTTTTGTAAAATAAAAAGGGGCAAAATTGGCTATTTAACACATAGCCCATTTCTATTTCAATTGTAGCCTCAATTTGACCCCCAATTCCTCCCAAATAAAAATAACCCAATTACAATTTTCACCCGATCCCTGACCCGATTTTAAACCCACCCTACTTCCCTTTAAATCCAGGTCGTTGATTATTTTGATCAATGTCATACCTCCCTTTTTTACACACCACCCCAGGAAAGACAGTGTATAAAGGAGTTTTTTCACTTTAAGTGATATTATTTGAGATAAGATTATTTATTTATCAGAGTCGCCACTTGGGATAGTTTATTTGGTGTCCCAAGTCACCGGTTTATTTTGAATCGCAAATCGAGGAAAGTTTCGACTTTCCTTGTGAAGTCCGCGAACCAGAAATTATGACTAAGAAATTCTGTTAACCCAGGGGAAGGGTTAAGAACCCCTGGATTCCGTGGTTCTAGCACAGTCGCTTAAACTATTATAATTGTCCTATTATCTAATTTTAATACATGTTTAAACCTATAGTTCAATTTTAAATTATTTACCGCTTTTAATTAATTTTAAGGAAGATTGAACATCGTTTAAAACATGTCTTTGGATCGCGTCACATGAAATGCACCCGCAATCCAAAACACATTTTATTTAACGTTTTTGGATTTGAATTTGAGTCACAGGAAATGCACACCCGAGTTTAGGAAGGTAAATTATTAAACAGCGCGCCTGAAAGCGACTACGCGTTGTTAACTTTGCAAGGGCCATGAAAATTTGCTAAATGGAACGCCTCGAGTTCTAATTATTTTAAAAGAAATAATTATAAGAGGTGCACGCATTTGTGATTTTATTTGGCCTGGCATACCTCAATTCCATTCTTAAAGGATGTCCTAACTAAGCTTAGGGAGTCATGAGCTATATGATTCAACTCATATCCTAACTAAAGGACTTAACATTAGATATGGTTAAAGGCTAATTAATTAATTAAAAGATCTCATGAGAGAAGTTATTTATTTTAGGCAAAGGGGTAACTAGGCGCACTACAAATGAACAGGCAGCCCAATGAGAGAGGAATGATCCAGATCTCACTCATAGGAGACTACCCTACCTGGGCCCAAGGGTGAGCCCAAGCTTGGGGAAATCAGGCATACCAACCCAAGCTAAAACGGACTTTGGCTCGAAACAAATCCAATTCGAACAAAAACATGCTCACATTAATTGAGAAAAGAACGAGGGTGTCACGCCCCGAATCCGAGGGACATGACCGAGTTCGACCGGGTAGCCCTAGTCAAGTGGACCTGAGTGTCTCTCCCACCCCACGTGTTCCCCCGCATTTTTCACTACTTATTAGCCAAGAGAAATAACCATTTACCAGCAAAATAACTTTTTATTACAAAAACATACATATGGTACATGATTCTTAGCGTGGTTTACACTTTACATAACCCAACGTGCAAAATACATATTACATTAGTTCATGACCCACATTTCCTGTCTACGGAGCCTCTAAACATGAAAAGGGATGATATCATACTTGCCGGTAACAAGGCTCCAACTATACCTTATACAATTACCAAAATAAGAATCCAGAATAAAGGCGGCATAAGCCACGCAGGGCCCTGAAAGGAAAGGGGCTCACCAATTCAGCTGGTGGGAAGGGATGAAGAGCTACGGTCAGTGGACTGGAGTACCTGCTATGGATCCACCTATAATCATAATACGAATGTAGAACCCCCGGCAAAAGGGATGGCAGTACGCTTGAATTGTACTGGTATGTATGAACAAACTTGCTCCAAGTAAACTCAAGCCATATACAAGTAGGTACAGTAATAGAAACAACAATCAAATGCACAAGAAAAGGAACAATCAAGGAAAACAAGTTTTCAATCTCTCCTGTTTTCCACCTTCCACAATTCCACACCAAAGATTTCACAAATTGCTCACATATTTATTTAATTAGTGATTTCGATCACTTTTCCACCCTTATTACCTCGTCCACCCTTATTACCTCGGCCACCCTTATCACCACAACCCACACCTTATAACTTTGTGTTGCGGCGCGCAACGCGATCCCACCGTATAGTCACAATCCACAAACAACACAACAAAAATCAACAATTCATAAGGATCAACAACAACACTTCTTAAGAAATAACAACAATAGTTTACAAGTATTTCCACAACCATCAATACTATTTTCCTTCACATCCAACAACTCACATGTGCTTTACATTACAATGACAATTTCCCATAATAAGCCATAGGTATGGTTATCACAGTTATTCCAGTTACATTATTCACGATTTTCTTCCATCATTTGTTTCTCAACTCTTACCACATAACACTTTCACGATCATGTATTTAGTTTATTGCCAGTTAATTGCAGTATTATATCGGGAGACTTAACCATAACACTCAATCAAACCAATCACAAGAATTCCACAACAATCACAATCATATAAATCACTGTAATTTCCATGAATAAGCCACTTAGATATCACATACCAAACATTCATACACCAAACAAGACGATTCTACAAAGATCAAAGTTAGCCATACATACCTGGAGCTGAATCCCCTTTTTAATATCTACTTCTAACTTTACCAAAAAGCCCGGCAACGTCAATCTAGTGCACAAATTAATACATATTTCTTAGAATCAAAGTTCACAATCACTACCCGAACATATTTAGGTTATCAACCTTCCTTTACACAATTCTTTACTCCCACCTAATTACTCTTACTAGATTTTAGGTTTTAATAGACATGTATGTGTGTTTAAACTTCCATTTTCAAGAATCAATTCATGAGAATCCCCTCTTTTATTTCAATTTGAAAATCAATGAAAAATGGTTGGGAACCTTAACTGCAAGAATGGAGATGAAGATAATACTCAAGAATTTTCGGGCCTGGGCGACGTTGGAAAATCAAATTTATGAAGATGAGACTTTCTTTCTCAAGAACCCTCTCTCCCTTCTCTCTAATTTTGTCAGAAAATGTGTAAAAATGAAGGGTTGGGGTGA
Source organism: Nicotiana glauca (assembly GCA_026770625.1). Taxonomy (NCBI): domain Eukaryota; kingdom Viridiplantae; phylum Streptophyta; class Magnoliopsida; order Solanales; family Solanaceae; genus Nicotiana; species Nicotiana glauca. The sequence continues at coordinate 27,979 of MU769719.1, forward strand.
TTTATTGAAGAAGAGATCGGGTTAAAAAATAAGAAAATCTGGAGCCGACTCGGGCCTGCGGTCGCACTCTGCTATCGCAGAGTGGGAATGCAGTCCGCATAATGGACCGCAGAAATGCTCCTAAAATCCGACTTCTCTGCCTGGGTTTGCGACAGAAATGTGGTCCGCATTTCTATTCTGCGGTTGCATAATGCACCGCCGAATTGACTTTCACAGTTCCTTGAGGAATTTATGCGATGGTTATGCAGTCCGCATATGGATTATGCGATCGCATAATGGACCGCATTTTTAACATCAATTTCGACTAAATCACTGGTTAACTCTGCGGCAGAAATGCAGTCTGCATACCTGATCTGTGACCTCATTCTGGACCGCATATTGGAAAATTTCTAGAAAAATTTGAGTCTTGATTTTTAAGTGCAAAATCAGTAAAAAAGGGTCCGAACCGCGGCGAGCTTGGCACTACGAGCTACTAGGTTTTGAGCATAAAATTTTACGGGGCCTTACAGAGGGGGTCGAACCTAGGCCACTACAGGTGGAAAATATTAAAATTAAAGAAATATGCATGAACAACTGAATTTTAAATTGCAGATTTTGAATCAAATGACCACGATCCTAAGGTTTTGGAAATTATACACTAAAGCATGGATCAAGACTCAACTAAGAACCATTTTACATATCCATTCACCAAAAAATTAATATTTATACATACAAACATACTAATCCTATATTCATTTTCATGCTCACATGATATTCCAAATTTAGACTTAAACTAACATTGAAGGCATGGTAGCAAGACCCTGAAAATACTTAAAAGAGATCAATACTATTATAGACTGACTCCTCACAATGTCTAAGCTTCATGCATGACCAGAGATCACTTATTACGACATAGCTAAACTATTAAAAGGGATATCAGACTTGCACATACAAACAATAGTAGAAAACTACAATTCCCAGAACAATTCCTGCATTACTAACATAGATTTGCAACCTACACTACAGCTAAATAACTAAACAAGATATAAATAAGATGAACAGTCCATAATTAATTAAAACATGAGAACTTGCTACTTAAATAGAAATCAACTAAGCTATACTATGAACAGATAAAGGGAATATGAACATCATGCAAGAGACAACAGGCTATGGCATAATAGTGCTTTCATTTCATCTTCAAATTGGACCTTACATCATGAAGGGTTCAGAACTTGTACCTGGAATAATGAAAGCAAATAAGTGAGATTCAGCAAATGATAAGCAACAACAACACAACAACGATACTAGCCCAAGAATAACAAGGAATGCCCAACTTTTAAGCATTTTCAGACCAGCAGAGTGTTAAATAAAATCCGACAATCGAAGATCCAACCAAAAATGACCCAAACACTTGAATAACAAACAGATTCAACTTATTTTACCCCTTCAGCTATTCAGGAATTATCACAGAATGGATACTGAAAGAATTTCAGGAATTTTCAATATGATAGTGAAATTTTGTAGTTTTCAGCCGCCTAACTTTCTCTACTTTTTAGCTCTTTTCCAATTCTCACTTCTAAGGCAAGAAAGAAGTGCCTTTATAGGAAAGCAAGTAGGGCATCCCTGTAGATTTTATTTTAGCACTCCTATTCCTTTTAATTTTTGCTTTTAGCTTAAAGATCCCTAAAATTTTAACTTGTTTTCCAAGTTAAACTATCCAAACGCCTGAAATTGGCTAGAAAACCTCTACTAGAAGCTTCTAAGTTAGTTACACTAGAGATTCCCTAACCTGAACTTCCTAAAACACCCCCCCAAGTACCCTTAATTTACCCCTAGTCTACCAAACAGAGATCCAAACCAAATGACCCAAATCAATGGGTCTGAATATACTCATGTGAATTATTTACTGGGCCTACTGATTTCTAGGAATTAATTCAACCAAATCAAAGTCCATAATTTAGGGGACTGGTCAAAATTCTCAGTAAAAGAAAATAGCGAACCAAAATCAAACCAAGGGGAAACCAATTAATTGATTTTATTCAATAAAAACCTAAAACTATATAAACTAACTTTTTCATCAACCTAATTAATGCAACATAGCAATAGTAAAATGAAAATTGAACAAATAATAATAAAAGAAAAACATGTGAGACAGAAAAAAGAATAAAAAATTAAGAAAATAGATTCAAACAAAAAAACAAGAAAAGAAAAAAAACAAGGAGAAGAAAGAAGCTCGAATCAGTAACTAAAGCTGGTAAAAAATCTTGAGAATATCCCTCGAGCTTTTGATTTTGACCGAAATAGGGTTTAAACATGTGTTTTCAAACGAAAACACATGAATATAGCTAATTTCGGCTTCAAAAAAACACTGACTGATTTGGAGTTTTGGGCATTTAGGGTTTTCTTTGATTTTAAATTTGAAATGTTGGAGAGGGATTCGAGGGAAATAGATTAGGTATCTGGAATGAGGAAGTCATGGTGGTCAAGCGGTGTTAATTTGGGGTCGATTGGAGGAATTAGAGTTAAGCTGCCCCCTTTCGATTCAAGATTCGAGAGGTTTGGTTGGGATTCAAGGGAAAAGCGATGTGGATTTGGAAAGAGGAGAAGGAGAGGAAGCTATTGTCAAACCTCCTTTTTCCGAAAGCTTTATTCGACTTTTACTACACCCCGGAAAGAGATATAGTAATAAAGGAGTTTTTCCAATTTAAGGACAATCGAAACGAGATTCATTTTTATTTAAGATTCAGAGTCGCCACTTGGGAGATTTATGATGTCCCAAGTCACTGTTTTGAATCCCGAATCGAGGAAGGGTTTGACTCTGTTTAACAGTCGCGAACCAGAAATCCGGGTAAGGAATTCTGTTAACCCGGGAGAAGGTGTTAGGCACTCCCGAATTCCGTGGTTCTAGCACGGTCGCTCAACTGTTATATTTGGCTAAAAATATTTGACTTTTATATATGCTCTCCTATTTGTGCAATTTTAGAATTAGTTACCGCTTTTGTCAAATTATTATTATTATTTATTTTTTTAAAAAGTGAACATCGTTTAAGGATATGTTTTCAGATCACGTCAGATGAAATGCACCTGGATCCTCGATACATTTTTATTCAACATTTTGGGATTTGGATTTGGGTTGCATGAAATGCACACCCATATTAGGAAGGTAATATTATCATAAATCGTGCCTAAAGCGGCTAACGCGTCGTTATCTTTTGGGAAGGCCGTGAAATTTGCTAAACGACCTATCCCGAATACTAAGTTTTTTAGTAAGTAATTAATGAAGACCCCGCAATTGTATATTTATTTGGCGAGACTCGTCTCATTTTATTTATTAAAGGACCAACTAAAATAGCTAAGTTTTCTATTTTTTGCTTTGCCTCTAAAGGTTAATTAACCCATGAATATGAATTCAAGTCTCAAATTCAGGTCCGGATTCAAACAAATGGGTAAAACCTTTTACCTTGAACCCACTAACTAATTCAAAAACTTGATTTAATATTTATGAATATAATTTTCATATTCCTACTTATACATTTATTAAATTTGGACTTTTAATTCTCATTCAAAGTTTCAACTATGCTATTGGGTTCCAAAGTAAACCCATGAAAGAGGAAACTGCAGGAAAATCAGCTAGATATATACCTATGCTAAGCCCAAATGAGAAAAAAAAACAATCAGAAATTGGGCCTGGTCCGCGTATCAATTAAATTGGAGCCCAAACTTTGGGCTAAGTTGTTAAGCCCAAGCCTTTCAAACAGAATAACACTTCACTTATCACCAGAATTTGTTGAATACATTTCTAATAATTCCAAATGTTTAACAATTACAGCAAAGTAAGAAAATATTAATTTGTTTAATTTGAAGAAAATATTTAGCGTTTGAATTCTTAACTCGAGTTGACATTATTGTATTTACCTGCTCATTAGTGATCTCTTAAAGGTCATTAAAACTCAAACTAAAAGTATGAATCGACTTTTAATAACAGTGCTAATTATTATTGACTTAACTCGAATTAACCTAAGTATGCCAGTATTCAATGCTCAAAGGATTTAATGACTTGAAGTCTAGATTCCTTAAAGTCAAACAGGCGTCCAATTCTACTAAAATTCAAACAAGCATACAAATCCAAAGTGACGGTTGTACAGTCCAATTACTACAGATTTATAAAGTGTTTTGTACAGTTAATTCTCTACTACTGCTACTGCTTTAAAACTACAATTCAAATTATTACATCATCACACAAATTTATACCAAAATAACATTGATCTACATATTATTTTTTTCCAACTTGATCAATACACATAGATACAGATTTGCAACATCAATTGAAACTGAAAAAGTACCTGAAATTATGGCAAAATAGAAGATCAGGAGGTCAGAGTTACAATTTGAGACAGAACACTTCACAACAGCAGATCAACAATCCAAAACAGCTTCAAAATGAACCAGGAATGTCCAGAAACAAACTATCCAGCAAATAGGCAAGCAGACTCAATTGAACTTAACTTCGAGCTTGAATATAGACTAGAAAAACTTCTGAAAATTTTCAGCAATCAGTACGCAAACCAAATTTTAACCAAAGGATCAATGAAACAGTGATGTTTTTTGGGATTTTCTACTAACTTCTACTGTTTTTGAGTTTTTTAGAAGCTATGAATTTCGAAATTGGGTAGAGATTGTTTTTGGGTAGAAATTTCAGGAAAAAAAAAACTTCCTCCTTTAAAATAAGGCATACCAATGCCTATTTATAGATGTAAAGTTGGAGGGAAATTTAAATTTCAGTATTTACCCATTAGTCCCTCTTTTATTTTATTTCTACCCTTTACTTTTAACTTGCAATACAAGTAACAATGCTTATCTATTAAAAATATACTAACACCTCAAACTAGAAGCTTCTATGGTGCTAAAATTCCTATAGTGCCCTTACTTTAATTCAGAACCTACCAAATTACCCTTTTCTATTCCTAAAATACCCTCACTTACTTAAGTTTATTACATTTAACCCTTTTAATATTCCCAAAAGACCCCTGAGACTTTGTTGATTTTACTCAATTATCTTACTGCCAATTAACCTTTATAACCATTAACCATTAATCTAATTTTTACCATTCTAACATTAGCTACTGATCGAGTTTTAAACAATTATAATTGACCTCACTAATTACTATCAATAGAGTCAATCAATGAAATCATGATGCTAATAACCAAAGTCTAATTAACCTACATTGATATCAATTAACTATAAGTAAAACAAAACTAATCAATATCAAATTTGTAAACTAAGTATTATAAATAGAAATTAAGGAGTAATCCTGTTTAGACTAATAACATACAAATAAACAGACACATGCAAAAAATAAACAAAAACTTAACCAGAAAAATAAAGAAAAGGACTAAAAGAACTTATCTTGGAGCTTTTTTTCTAATAGGCCTATTCCGATCACTTTTGAGCCAAATCCGTTGGAATTCTTTAGGATCTATGATCCGTAACATACCGAACATGTGTTTTTCCAAAAAGAAAATACCTGTTTGGGATGTTACGGTCAATGAATCCCTAAGACTTTTAATGAAGGTTCTTGGCCGGAAAATTTTGGAACTAATATTTGAGAAGTTCTGGTGGGATTTGGGGAATATGGTTTGGATATTTGAGATGAGGCGGTTAAGGTGAGTTTATGGTGTAAATTAGGGGTTGTTTGGATAAACTGTTACTCGCCGGCGGTAGGGTTCCGGCGAGACAAATTCAGATATTCGAATAGATAGAGGGTTATTCGAAGGAAAACAGGTAGAGGGGAGGAAAAAGGAGTTTGAAGTGGTCCTATGGTGTAATTCTGGTAGGCTTTGGCGTAGGTGGTATTTCCCGCCGGTAGGGTTCCGGCGGGGTCGGCGGTGGAATAAGGGCGGCTAGGGAAAGACGAAGTGAAGAAGAAGATAAAAATGATTTTGTATATGTATTGTTTGATATATTAAACGAATATGTGTGATTCATGGACGCTGGATTAGATAATTCAACGGTTTAGATTAATTGAGCCTTAAAACGGTGTCGTTTGATTTTAATGAAAGTATGACATCGTCCATTAGATCAATCAAATGAACGGCTAAGATTAAATCATCCAAATGCCGTCGTTTAATTTTATTAAGAGGAAAGGCCATGGCCGTTAGATCAAGTGAATGAACGGCCTAGATTGATATTACAAAAACGGTGTCGTTTTGATTTCTGGGCAGACTGGGCTAAACTATCTCTTGGGCTTGTACAAATTTTGTTTTTGGGATATTAATTATTCCGATTTTTTAGCCCAAATATTATTGTTTTATATTTTTGTATTGTATTTTGTATTTTCTTTTCTTTTATATTTTGTATTTTCTTTTCTTTTGTATTTTTGTATTTATTTTCTGATTTTATTAAATTGTCAAACTAATTAATTTCAAAAATTTATTTAATATCTATTTCAATAAAACACTAAAAATGCTATTTTTGATTTTCCATTAATTTGTTCCCAAAAAATGAATTAATACCAAACTTGTAAAATTGAACTCTTAATGCGTATGCATATATTTATGTATTTTAACATGAATTATTATGCAACTAATTAACACAAAAATACCACAAATATTAACAAAAATGCAAAAATCATTTTGTTTGGATTTTTTAGGAATAATTTTCTTAGGGCAAAAATCACGTGCTCACAGCTGCCCCTCTTTCCCCGGAAACATAAAGAGTTTTCGTGCAAAGACAAGTGAGCGGAAATGAAAGATTTTTGCCCGTTCGCATATTCCGTGTGAAGCATTTTGAAAAGTTTGACCGCACCCTGCTTCAGAGGTTGCCTACATATCCCGGGCTAAACAGGAATCAGGTCAGTGTAGTTCAGGAGTGTCTGGTAGCTGGGACTACCATGAAGATGTTATTTCACTGTTGTTGTTGCTGTTACTGCTTGCTGACCCCCTTATTACACCATGTAAAGATAAAAAGAAGCTAGCCTATGCTAGTCCAATGATTTACAAAAAATCCTATCTATGCCGGGTATCTGTGTTCTTGTACTGCCTTAATCTTGCATCTTGTATCCTTCCAGTGAAATTTTAACTATTGCCTTGACTGTGTTTTGAAATATGTGTCTATTCTTCAGGTGGACTCCTGCTTGCGATTGCTTGAAAAAGTATTCCCTTGTTCTTCAGGTGGGCTCCTGCTTATGATTGCTTTGAAATGTATTCTCTTGTTCTTCAGGTGGGCTCCTGCTTACAAAAATAGATAAACAAAGAAAATTTTCTGTCCCAGTATGGTGACTGGGCATATCATGTTATCAGATATTAGAATCCAAAGCTAAAATTCAGATTGTACTTCCCTTATTTTCCAGGTGGGTGCCTGCTTACTGCATTTTGAAAAGATATTTCCTTGTTCTTCAGGTGGGCGCCTGCTTGCTGAATTTGAAATGTATTCCCTTGTTCTTTAGGTGGGCGCCTGCTTTCCAAATTTGAAACGTATTCCCTTGTTCTTCCACATTGGTCACATTCACTTTAAAGTGATTAGTAAGAATTTGAATCTTTTGTCCCTGTTCTAATCAAAGAATAATTTGTTAGTACAAAATAGTGGTTAGCTGCTGGCATTCTTGTTGGCCATGCTTCTGCTTCTGGACTTGCTCCACCTTGCTTTTTGAACTTATCTTGTTTTGCCTTAATTTCCCGGCTAACTTTCAAACTTTTTCATCCTGATGACCTGAATGTTTTCCTCATGTTACTGACTTGACGTTTCTTTTTCCCTTTCTTGTAAACTTTTGCTTCTTTCTCCAACTCTTTGATTTCCATTAATCCTTCATGTTTCACTGTCTTTTAATGAATTCCTGTATCATTGTGCCATACAAATGGGAAGCTGGTAGTTAGCTTTGACTGAAAATGTCTTATAGACAGATTTCAAGAAAAATGAAATGCAATGACCTGGAAGTTTTGAGGATAGAAGACTCTAAAAAAAAAAAGAAAATGGGACTTATCTGAGTGAGAAGGCTGATTCCGTTGATCATGCGTTTTAGATTAACCAACCTAGTCTGTCCAACCAACCGACTGTCAATTGCCCCATTTGTTGTTCCATATTTCACAACCCGATCTTCAACAACACCCAAACCTTACTTGTTTTGCCACTTTTCAACCTCAAACTTCTTTCATTTGCCCACTTTGGAACTTACTTTTGCCTTACGGGGCCCGTGAGTGTTTTCACCAATAAGACTCTCTCATTTTCATATATCTCAACTCACATCTCCTTACGGTGCCCGTGAGGGTTTTCACCAATAAGACTCTCTCATTTTCATATCTCTCAACTTCTGGTACCGGAGTGATGTCCATAATATGATTCACCTTACCTGCTTGTATTGCCATTTCTTAAAATTGATCAAAAGGTCTTTCTTTGGACTGTAATGTGGCTTTTGGATGGGTTTAGAAAGAAGGGTATAAAGGCTCAAAATATTCCAACGTGGGTTCAAAAATTACAACTTTCGGAATCATATCTTCCATAACTTCTGCCCCAGTTTCATTCTCTAGGGATTCTTGGACTTTTCTTTGATTGTGACTGAACCTCAGTGACGCTGGCTATGTACCCTTTCGGGATCAAGTCAAACGTAGTTCAGATCATAAAATCGCTTCATCGTTGCGATGTTTCCTTCCTTCCATCCTTTTTTCTTTTCTTTTTTTCTTTTACTTTTCTTTCTTTTCTTTTCTTTCTTTTCTTCTTTTCTTTTCTTTTTCTTTCTTTTCTTCTTTTCTTTTCTTTTTCTTTCTTTTTCCTTTTCTCCTTTTCTTTTCTCTTTTCTTCTTTTCTTTACTTAATTTCCTCGTTCGATCCTTGATTTTTATTGTTGATTCCGAAAGAGGGATATGAAAGAAAATATAATAAGGCTCAAAGGGATAGCAATGGATAAAGTGTTTGGATAGCAGAACAAAATGCCTTCATCATTTCAATCTCAAAATATGTCAAATACAATCAGATACATAAAGATAAAGAAATCATACATAATATCTCTTGACTGCATCAGAATTGATAGCCATTTCTATACATTTCCCTTCCACATCTGTTAGATATAATGCTCCATTAGACAACACTTGTGATACAACAAATGGCCCTTGCCAATTGGGAGCGAACTTTCCTTTTGCTTCTGCCCGATGAGGTAGGATGCGCCTCAATACCAATTGTCCGACTTCAAATTTCCGTGGACGTACTTTCTTGTTATAAGCTCTTGCCATCCTTTGATGGTATAATTGTCCATGACATACTGCTGCCAATCTCTTTTCATCGATCAAATTCAATTGTTCCAAATGGGTTTTGACCCATTCATCATCATCAATTTCTGCCTCCGCAATAATTCGAAGGGAAGGTATTTCAACTTCTTCAGGCATCACTACCTCCGTGCCATACACCAATGAATAAGGGGTTGCCCCTACTGAAGTGCGAATAGCAATGTGATATCCTAGTAAAGCAAATGGTAACTTCTCATGCCACTGCCTCGATCCTTCCACCATTTTCCGAAGTATTTTCTTAATGTACTTATTGGCTGCTTCAACTGCTCCATTCGCCTTAGGACGATATGGTGTGGAATTGCGGTGTGTAATGTTATACTTCTGACATGTCTCCGCCATCAGATGACTATTAAGATTGGCACCATTATCTGTGATAATCACCTTCGGAATTCC
>MU769728.1:19541-59586 GCA_026770625.1 Nicotiana glauca
AACTAGGGAATACATTTCATGTCTTTGCATTAGGCGCCCACCTGTATAACGAGAGGAATACTTTTTATGTCTTTACATTTTAGGCGCCCACCTGTATAACAAGGAAATACTTTTCATGTCTTTATATTAGGCGCCCACCTGTATAACAAGGGAATACGTTTCATGTCTTTACATTAGGCGCCCACCTGTATAATTAGGGAATACATTTCATGTCTTTGCATTAGGCGCCCACCTGTATAACAAGGGAATACTTTTCATGTCTTTACATTAGGCGGCCACCTATATAACACGAGGAATACATTTCATGTTTTTGAATTAGGCGCCCACCTGTATAATAAGAGGAATACATTTCATGTTTTTTACATTTTAGGCACCCACCTGTATAACAAGGGAATACTTTTTATGTCTTTACCAATTAGGCACCCACCTGTATAACAAGGGAATACTTTTCATGTCTTTACCAATTAGGCGTCCACCTGTATAACAAGAGGAATACATTTCATGTTTTTTGAATTAGGCGCCCACCTGTATAACAAGAGGAATACATTTCATGTCTTTACATTAGGCTCTCACCTGTATAACAAGGGAATACTTTTCATGGCTTAGCAATTAGGCGCCCACCTGTATAACGAGGGAATATTTTTCAGTCTTTATATTTCAGGTTTTGAAATCCGTAACCCACCAGAAAGCAGAAGGTTACAAAAAAAAAAAATCCCCAACTTAATGAAGGAAGCCGCATCCTCAACGGACAGAGCAAAATGATGCAAATTGGTGTTCAGGAAAGCAAGAGACTAATGTCATCCCCATCAGTTTTCAGATGAAAGAAGCACCGGAATAGACACAAGCCGACAAGAAAGCAAGGCGTCAAGAACAAATTGAAGAAAGATAGAGTTTCGTAATTCTTAGTTTAATCTAGCTTCTTGATTTTTCTTTTAAGCATGGTGTAATAAGGAGGTCGGCAAGCAGTAGCCGCAACTGCAACAGCAGTCACAACAAATCATAAATCCCATGGTAGTCCCAGCTACCAAAAATTTCCGAACTACATTGACCTGATTCCCTTTAGTCAGGGATATGTAGGAAACCTTTTGAAGCAAAGGTTCGATCAAATCTTTCAAAAATGCTTCTCACGGAGTGCTCAAACGGGCAAAAATCGCTCGTATCCGCTCACTTGTCTTTGCACAAAAAACTCTTCGTATTTACGCGCAAAGAGGGGCAGCTGTGAGCACGTGATTTTTGCCCTATAAGAGAAATACTCCCAAAAATTCAAAATAAAATAATTTTAGTTTGCTTGCAATTGTTGTAAATTTTGTGTTATTTTTCTTGTATTATTTGCATTTATCTGTGCATGTTTATTTGTTTAAATAAATAAAAATACAAAAATATGTTGTATTTGCATATAAAATTCAAGTCTACAATTAGGAGTAATTACGTTTGTTTTACGAAAATGAAAAATCACAAAAATATATATTTTTGCATTTTTAGCATTTAATGTCCAAATTGTGCGATTTTATTTTAAATTGATGTTTAATTTTTGTGTGATAATTATTATTAGGAATTAATTAGTATTTTAAGATAATTTTGATTTTTATAATTTAATCTTAGTATTTTTGTTTTATTAATTAGTAATAGAAAGAGAACAAAAATCAAAGAAAAATCGGATTGGGCTCCTATCCAATTCAAAATGCCTCAAGCCCAAAATTAATACCCAATCCAAAAAACCCTAGCCCAATCCTACCCCATCTAACCAAATATACCCCCTCCTAACTAAAACAAAACATAACACTAACTAAAAAACCCTAAACCTAAAAACACCTTCCCCCTTTCTTCATCTTCTCCAAACAGCCGGCCAACCCCCACTCCTCCGCCGACGACCACCCCAGACCCATCCAGCTTCACCAGACAACAACCCCAGCCGTCACACCTGGACGCAGAAGCAGGACCGCAGATGCGGTCGACCAATCGTACAAGCGGCCAATGTCAGGCCAGGGGGGAATCGCAGATGCGGCTTCAAAATCGCAGGAGCGGTTCCGTAAAAGCGATCCTCAAACCGTAGAAGCGGTCCAGGCGTCTTGGGCCAGATCCGCAGAAGCGAGCCCCTTTCCGTAGGAGCGGTCCTAGCATCGCAGAAGCGAAAATCGCTGGGCAGTAAGTTCATTTAATTCGAACTTAAAGGCCATTTATTCCATTTCTACTCCACACTTAGGCGATTTGGGGGCTTCCAAGGAGAGGATTTTCACATAGCATTTCAAGTTAAGTTAATTCCACTTATTATTAGTTTGAATACATGTATATCAAGTTGCTTAAACAGTAAAAATTAGGAAAATCAAAGAGGTTAGAGCTAGACCTAGGGTTTAGGTAAAATCAAGATTTAACCACGAAATTTGTTATGGAATGAACTAGAATTTATATATTATCGATCCTTAGGTAATAGAGAACAAATTTCTTCAAAAAATCTCAGAATCCGGGCACGTGGGCCCGGGGTCGAAATTTAGGAAACTTGTAAAAAAGGTTTGGAAATTACTTAAATAGTTAGAATTCGACCTTGTAAGCCTTTATTGACTAGTTCTTGCTTTATTTAACTAGTTTGTGATCATTCGGCTCCAAATTGAGGGATTGAGCTTGTTCTTGATATTGGGAGTGCACTTTGGAGCAAGGTGAGTCTCCTTTCTAACATTGTAAGAGGGAATTGTCCCCATAGGCATAACAATTGAATTATTTGTCATTATATTCGGGGTCTACGTACGTACTAGGTGACGAGAGTCTGTGCGTAGCAACTAATATGCGAAGACCGGGTAGTTTAGGACCCATAAGCATGCTTTACGTAATATTCTAGTACAGTCTAATTATCTTGGATTCGTATGAACTCTTTGCTTAAGAAGAATGAGATTAGAAGACGACCCTTATCTTGTTTGGTCCTTTAAAAGAGAATAATTGGCATTTCTGTGTATGGACACCCTTATATATATATATATATATATATATATATATATATATATATATATATATATATATATATATTGATTCTTTTTGTTGTTGCCTGTCAATGAGCTTATTTCTGTTTGATTGCGTCGCACGGGTGATTCACGAGCGGGGTATTAGATGCATCTATGGTTCAAGCCGTTCGACCCTCAGCAATGCACAATTTACTTTTATGTTGGATCGGGCCGTACGTCCCTCGATGATTATATGTGCATGACTTACGTGGCATTCTATTGTGGATTAGACTTCATAATTGCTTAAACATATAAATGGACGCTTATGATGAAAATCTAAAGGAAGAATTGTTGTTTATACTTGCTAATCTCTATGATCTGAGTTATTTCTGCTTATTATAAATCCTCCTCATTTTACATGACCTTAGTAAGTATCGAGTCGACCTCTCATCTCTACTTCTTTGAGATTATACGGGATACGTATTGGGTATATATTGTTTATGTACTCATACTACACTTCTGTACTTAAATGTACAGGATCTGAGGCAGGTGGATCTGGTTATCATTCTGGTGCGCATCCGTGAGTGGACTTGAGACTTCTACGGTGAACTGCTTTCCTCCATGTAGACCCGCAGCCGAAGAAGTCTTTCCCTTGTACTTTTATTTTGTTGTCTATCCTGATTCAGACAGTAGGATAGTATGATATTCTTTTGGGTGTATATTCTACTGGCTGCCCGTAGCTTGTGACACCAGGTTCTGGCACACACTTTGGTAGACATTTATTTTGGGGTTGTGTAATTTTGTTATTTACGGCATTTCGCTCCTTTGGTTTAATTCCAAGTTAAGTGTTATTCCAGTCAGTTCTAATTAAAAGCAACATAAGTATTTTAGTAATGTTTCCGCGATGGTTTGCCTGACAATGGTGTCAGGCGCCCTCATGACCTATTGTGAAAATTGGTCGTGACAAGCGGTGGTTAGACCAACCATCATGTATGGGGCTGAGTGTTGGCCTATTAAGAACTCACATATCTAGAAGATGAAAGTAGCAGAAATGAGGATGTTGAGGTGGATGTGCGGGGCAGGATGGATAAGATTAGAAATGATGATATCCAGGAGAAGGCGCGCGTGACTCCCATTGATCACAAGATGCGGGAAGTGAGGTTTAGATGGTTCGGGCATGTACAAAGGAGAAGTCCAGATGCTCCGGTAAGGAGGTGTGAGCGGCTGGTTATGGAGGTCACGAAAGGAGTTAGAGGGCGGCCTAAGAAGTATTGGGAAGAGGTGATCATTCAGGACATAGCGAGGCTTCAGATTTCCGAGGACATGACACTTGATAGAAATGTGTGGAGGCCGAGTATTAGGGTTGTAGGTTTGGAGGTAGTTGAGTCTTGCCTTACTTCATACTTTGTGAGACTAGTCTGATAGGGTTTTTGTCTAAGAGAGTTAGTGGCAATGTCGTTTTACTTTTTCGCTTTTCAGTGCCGGACTTATTTACTAGTTATCACTTTTGCTTTGCATCTTTTTTCTGGATGTCATGATGTTCCTATTTTTCCTATAATTTTTGTGGTGATACTGATATTGTCTCCTTTTGTCTTCTTAAACTGCGGGTCTTTCGAAAACAACCTCTCTACTCCTCTAAGGTAGGGGTAAGGTCTGCGTGCACACTACCCTCCCCCAGACCCCACTAGTGGGATTTTACTAGGTCGTTGTCACGACCCGAATTTTTCACCATCCGGATCGTGATGGTGCCTAACATTTAGAATGCTAGGCAAGCCAACAGATAAAGATCTAACATGATAATCACTAGCCAAAACAGTAATTAATAATAATTTAAACTAAAACAAGATAAGAAGTGCGAAAATTTTATAACAATCTAAACACTAATACACGACTACCCAAAGATCTGGTGTCACAATCCACAAACTACTAAGAGTTTCTATAAATACTGGTTTAAAGAAAATACATTTGTTCTCGAACTGAAAGAAAACAAGGAAACTAAGATAAATGGAAGGAGACTCCAGGGTCTGTGAACGTCGGCAGATCTACCTTGGGTCTCATGATGGACTGAAGGCAACAATCCAACTCTGATTAATGAGGTCCGGTACCGAGATCTGCACAGAAAGTGCAGAGTACAGTAACAGTACAACCGACCGCATGTACTGGTAAGTGCCGAACCTAACCTCGGCGAAGTAGTGACGAGGCTAGGACACGACAATAACATGAACCTGTGCAGTTAAGTCATATGCAGGAAAATAACAACAATTGGAAATTAAGCAGATAATAACGGGAAAGGGGAAAACATGCTGAGGGGAACATCAAATCCTGAAATAGAACAATAAAGAGACACAGTAAATAACATGCTTCTATACCAACGAAAGTAATAACATAGCAAACCAGTGCACGACATCACCCTTCGTGCTTTTACTCTCGTCTTTACCCTAAGAAATAACAGAAATATAACGGCATCACCCTTTGTGTATTAACTCTCTCATAACATGGCATGGCGTTATCCTTCGTGCATTATTACTCTCACAATACGACACGACATTACCCTTCGTGCATTAACACTCACAGAATATGTCACGACATCACCCTTCGTGCTTTATCACTCATTCACAAAATATTGCATGGCATCACCATTCGTGCTTTACACTCTTCCTCACCCAAACAAACAGAACAATAACAACCCATCAAGAGAATCATCAATGAACAACCTCATTTCAACATTTAACTTTACAATATAAATCTCAGCTTGAGTCAATACTCGACCAATATCCAATACCAGGAAAGCATAATAAGACTTGTTTACAAAAAAAATAACCAGTTTAAGCATAAACAGTACGTATAAAGAAATACAACAAGCACAGATATAAGACTCACTCGCATGCTATGACCCGACAACAATGTATAGATACTCGTCACCTCATCTATACGCCGTACTTAACAACTAAACGCATAATAAATAAGGCAACAATACCTAATCCCTCAAGCTAAGGTTAGCCACAAGACTTACCTTGATTTCACGACCGAACTCAAGCCTCAAACACCGCTTTTCCCTTAGTTCCCACCTTCGAACCACTCGTATCTAATCATAATTAACTTAATAATATCATTTATCGCTAAAGAAATAATTTCCAATGCATAATTACAAGTTTTCCAACACTTTCCCAAAAAAGTTAAAAATCGACCCCAGACACGCTTGATCAAAATTCGAGGTTCGGACTACAACCCGTTCACCCATTTACCCATTCACCCACGAATCCAAATATGTAATTAGTTTTGGAATCTGACCCCAAATCAAGGTCTAAATTCCCAAATTTACAAAATCTCCAATTCTTCCTAAAATCCCCTATTCTACCATAAAAAAACAAGATTTAGGGCTAAAAATTAAATGGGTGTTAATGGAAATTGAAGGAAATGAGTTGAAGAACACAACCCTATTAATTGGTGTTGAAATTCCTCTTCAAAATTGCTTCTAGGTCGAGTTTTTATGAAAGAGTTGTGAGTTTTTGACAAAATCCCGATTCTGGTTCTATTTTTAAAAGACTGGGCATGTCTTCTTCGCGGTCGGAAGAGACCTGTCGTGTTCGCGATGCACTGCAGCTAGAATGGCCTCCGCCATGGTCTTTCCCCCTGACCATCGCGTTCGCGCGCCTTGGACCGTGTTCGCGAAGAACAACTCAAAGATTCCCCAGCCTACCTCCATTTGACTCTACGCGTTCGCGGGATGCCGGTCGCGTTCGCGAAGAGCAGCCCCCAATGCTCTGTGTTCACGACCATGGCTTCGCGTTCGCGATGAACAATCCCCTCCCCGACCCAGGTTGCACTTCACGTTCGCGAGAGTTGCTTCGCGAACGCAAAGCACAAAGTATCAACATACCAAAAGCAACAAACACAACATATTTTCTAAGTTTAAAACATCCCGTAGCCTATAACTCACTTGAGCCCTCGGGGCTCCAAACCAAATATGCACACTAGTCTAAAAATATCATACGGACTTGCTCGCGCGATCAAATCGCCAAAATAACACATAGAACTACGAATTTAGCATCAAATTGTATGAAATTTTCAAGAAAGTTCAAAAGTTCTATTTTCTCAACCAAAGGTCCGAATGACGTCAAATCTGTCTGTTTCTCACCAAATTTCACATATAAGGTATAAATATCATAACGGACCTATACCGGGCTCCGGAACCACAATATGGACCCGATATTAACAAAATCACTTATTAAGCAAATTCTTAAAACCTTTATATTTTCAGTTTAACTATTTTCATCAAAAATTTATTTCTCGGGATAGGGACCTCGAAATTCTATTCCGAGCATACGCCCAAGTCCCATATTTTTCTACGGACCCTCGGGGACCGTCAAATCACGAGTCCGGGTCTGTTTACTCAAAATGTTGATCGAAATCAACTAAAATCAACTTTTAAAGGCAAAACTTAATATTTTCTCAAATTTTTACGCAAAGGTTTTTCGGAAACGCGCCCGGACTACACACGCAAATCGAGGAGAATAAAAATGAGGATTCGAAGGCCACGAAATCCTGAATTGGGTTCTAAAACAAGGGATGACCTTTCGGGTCATCACAGTCGTTGTTGTTGTAATTTTTTATTTTTTTCCGAAATTAATATTTGGCTATGAAAAATTCAAATTTCACTTGAAGTTGAATTTCAAAAATTTTCGAAATGTGCAAAACTTCAAAAAATTATTTTTCAAAATTCCACTTCAATATACTTATAAAAGTTCCAAAATAGCTCCAAATTGTATTTATGTCCAAACATAACTCTATTTTTCAAAACCATTTTTAACCTTTTTTTTCCCCACTTTTTTCCAGAATTTTAAATTTTTATGTGCAAAGCTCGTTAGTCACGTGCACAACCCACGTTTCCAGGACTTTTTAGCTACATAAACAAACCTCTAGTGGCATGTTCGTAATTTCATCATAACTCAGTGGCATCTTCAAGTCACGTTTCCATATTTACTTCTCCCTCCTCTTTGAGCTATTTCAATTTCCAGTTCATAAGACCGATCCTGAACCAAACCCGTTCCGAGTCGAAAGACTTTCAGTCCGGTTCGATACCGGTTTACAGCAGAGTAATCGGTTCACAGGCGTCGTAAATGACGTCCGGCACGAGACTTCCGTCATGGAAAGAGAGAGAGAACAACAAACGGAGAGAACGACGGCGAAGGGCGATCGCGGCGAAGATCTTCGCCGGACTTAGAATGTATGGCAATTTTAAGCTCCCAAAACACTGTGATAATAATGAGGTGTTGAAAGCTCTGTGTAATGAAGCAGGTTGGATTGTTGAAGAAGATGGCACCACTTACAAAAAGGTAAATTACTTTTTTTTTTTTTTGGTTCTGAAGCTCAAATTTGCGGTTTTATTTCTCGATCAGAACATGAAAATAATATACAACGACTTAATTTATGTGCACACTTTTTTTCTGTCAGTTCTCTAGAAATAATGTAGATTTAAAATTCTACAGTAGTATTTAACCACAAGTTTGAATATTTTAAATTTGATTCTTAAAATCTGGGCTCAGTCAGTCAAATAACACCGCCTAAAATGAGACGGAGGGAGTATTTGTTGTTCCGCAAAAATCAAAGGTATTTTTTGTTGTATAAATCAGTTAAATACTGATATTTTCCATTCAACATACGAAGCTGAAAGGATATAGAGATTCGGACTGTGCAAATTTTAATTTTTTTTTTCTCGATCAGAACATGGAAAAAGCAAAACATTGAAAAGACAAAATCCATTAGATTCTCTGTTTTAGTGTAAACCATAGTCTCAGATTTTCTGAAAGTTTGAACATTTTACCCAGATGATCATTTGACGATAATGCCCCTGGGGCTACTTGTATTTTCTCGTTTTCTCATATTCTTTTGGTTTTGTGATAGAAGGGTAAGGCAGTCATTTTCCAAAGTCCTTGTTGATTTTAAAGTCTCATTTACTTATTTCACCTGCGGTGAAACATAGAAAGCTAGCAGAATTTGCAGTTCTCTATCCTTAATCTCCTGACTTCATGCCCAGCCAAACATAGTCACGTGAATAAAATAGACGGAGTAAGAGCTTAAGTTTTATATAGTGTTAGTGTGTAATAAACTAACACAATATACCTCGGCTAATTCCATTATATACCTACAATTACATATAAATTTTCATAATAATTGTTCATTAATAACTTTGAAAAAAAAGAGAGTAGAGGATTAATATAGTGAAAAACTTGTTATAATATGCTACCTTACATTTATTATTTATACTAGTTTTACAATACGCGCGATACGCGTGTATCATATATCAACGTATATAATTTTAAAATTACATAAAAATATTATTAAAATTATGTTTGAGTTATAAAATAAAATTTAAAAATCTAAGCTCTTAAAAATGGCGAATATTATTCCTATTTAGTCAATAAAATAGTTGATCGCCTAATTAAGCATAATAACTACGTAACCAAGATATATTTAAAAACTTAGTGATGATATATTATGTATCCGGCCCCTTGTTTTGTTTTAGTTTTGTATCAGTATGATCGTCTAAATACTACGTACTCTAGAGACGTTAATTATAAAAAGAAAAAGAATCAGTGACAAACAAATTTTATACTTACATTATAAAAATTCATCGCTAATCCTATTTAATGGCGGCATATCATCCAAATTTCTATTATCGAAGATGAATTTTGTAGCTAATTCATATTTTTTAGTAAACTTATGTAATAACTTTCTTAGTAAATATTAATTTCTTTTTTACCAAAAGACAATGTCATTTTTCATGTATTTAATGGGAATAAGCATTAAATTTTAAGTGATATTTCTAACTTGGTTATGTTTCCTCCTCAACAAGTAATAAATTAAATTTTTATCACTAATAAATGATTACTATTTTTTCCAAGCATAATTATTATTTTAAATTCTTTATAGCATGTCGTTTTTAAGAGTAGAAAAGAAACGAATTAGACAGCTAAGATTCTAAGGAGTACTTATTATTAAAATCATAAGAACAACAAACTGTTCATATGAATGGATTAAAGAGTCAAAACTGGTCCAGTATAAATAAATACAAATCATAAAGAACAAAAGATTTACACATATCGGCGAGTTCCTTGTTGGTAAAGAAACTTTTTGCCTAATTTTTTGCGTTCATTTTTATTTTATTAATATTTCGTGTAGCCTTATTAGGAAAATATCTTCAATACAGAACTATATTGGGAACAAATTTATTTAATTTCAAACTCCTAAATATTAGGTAAATTTTATGATTTTACAATTTTATGCAATGTAAAAAATATTTTTAAAGGGTATAAAAGACGAACGACATTTCGCTACTGGCCTTCATGCTTTTAATATAGTATAGATAATTTATAAAAAATTCAGTGTCAAAAATTTATATCAAACTTTCCTAGTGTTTGCATGAATTAGTCAAAATTTAAGAACTTTCCGAGTGTGAATTTTTAATACTCCTAAATTTAAATATAGTTGAAAGTATCAAAAGTCTCCTAGTATGTGAATTAGTTAAAATTTTATTAACTAAAGGAATACTGAAACCTTCCTACTGTATGTGAATTAGACAAATTTTTATTAACTAAAAAAGATACTCCTAAAATAGAAAGAAAAATTTAATAATACTCCTAAATATGGAGTTGGACGAAACCTTCATCGTTATAAGTTGTCCAAGTTGCCAAGAAAGAGTTCCTTTGCACGAGTAAGAAACCGATGTATTTACACGGGTCGCCCTCGTTCTGTATATGATAAAAATTTCTCGTATCCTTTTTCGTGGATTAGCATCTCGAGGTCCTTTGATGGGCATAAAGAAATCTTCTTGGTAGCAACCACCAATGAACGAATATGTTTCCTAGTATATATGTCAATATTATTATAAATATAAAAGAATAATTAAATAACTATTTCTAAATAGTAGGGAATTAAATGACTATTTTTAAATATTAGGAAAATAATTAAATAACTATTTTGTCTAATATTAATTTTATTTTAAAAAAATAAAAAAGACGAACGCCATTTCGTAAATGGCCTTCGTGCTTTTAATATAGTATAGATATTCCTAGTGTATATAACTTAAATTAGTTTTCTAATCTTTTGTGTGTTAAATTTGGTTTATCTTTCCGAGATTCCCGGGGTAATACACCTTGCCCTCATAAAGTCAAGCATGGGATTCAATAGTTTCTTTTGCGGTGGTGTGTATTCTTTGTCAATTTGTGGGCCTTAGATGTTCTTGAAATGTTGGGGGTGTCATTTATTATACTTTAATTGCAGTTTGTTATAAAGTTGATAATGTATGATTATATTATAAGAGGAAAGTAGCTATCAAAATCTTTGGATTCTCTTTCGCACAAAAACAACAACAACAACAATCCATTATAATCCTACTTAGTGGGATCTAGGAAGGTAGTGTGTACACAGACTTTACCCCTACCCTGGGATAGGAAGGCTGTTTCTAAATAAACCTCTGGCATCCTTCCATCCAAGAACTTCCCACCTTGCTCTTGGAGAGATTCGAACTAACAACCTATTGATTGGAAGTGGAAGTTGCTTACCATCAGAAATAACCGTCGAGGTTGTTAGAGCGTGTGGCGCAACTAATTTTGGATTGGATAGCAGAAGAACGGAGTGAGCTGTTGTTGGGCGAGGACCGTTTGGCCATAATTTTTTTTTTTCAAAACAAATTTATTTTTTCTTGAAATTTTTTTTTTCAAAACAAATTTATTTTTTCTTGAAATTAGTGTTTGGTCATAAAAATTTTAAATTTGACTTGAAATTGAATTTTAGAATTTTTCAAAAAACTTGAAAAACTTCAAAAAGCTGTTTTCCAAAATTTTCACTTCAAATCACTCACAAAAATTCAATAACGGCTCCAAATTGTATTCATGTCCAAACACAACTCTAAGAGCCCGTTGGACATAAGAAAAATTTCACTTTTTTCCGAAAAATTTTCAATTTTTCTCGAAATCAATGTTTGGCCGTAAAATTTTTAATTTTCACTTGAAGATGAATTTTGAAATTTTTTGAAAATTTGAAAAACTCCAGAAAATTGTTTTTCAAAATTTTCACTCAGATCACTAACAAAACTTCAAAAACAACCCAAAATTATATTCACGTCCAAACACAACTTTAATTTTCAAATATCATTTTCATCTGAAAAAAATTCGCTTTTTTTGGAACTTTACAATTCTTATGTCCAATCACCCACTAAATTTTCAAATATCATTTTCACTTTAATTTTTTTTACTTTTTCTCGAAATTTCACAATTCTTATGTCCAAACGGCCACTTCAGAGAGTGTACATTATAATGATGGTGTTGACATTATTGATAGTTCCATCATTCTTTTGCCCCTTTATGGTATATGGGTGTGGGTTATGTCCAACCATTTTTGGGTATGTTTGGTACTTTTATCATTGATATGTAGGGATATGGCTGTCATGATTTTGAGTCTTTGGTCAATGTTAGGAGGGGAGACCAATGAAATATATCATTATTGCTGTGGATGAAAGTTTAGTTGGCCATTTGATGTCAAAAGATTTTCAGATTTTGGTGATGCATTTGGAGCCTAAGATGTAAAAATTGGAAGGTGGATAATTGTCATCAGACTATGAGGAACTCTTATGTTATGGACTGAGTTAGAATACTAGGGGTTACAAAGAAAAAAAAAAAAAACAGCTCGGTGCACTAAGCTACCGCTATGCGTGGTGTCCGGAGAAGGGTCGGACCACAAGGGCCTATTGTATGCAGCCTTACCCTGCATTTCTGCAAGAGGCTATCTCCATGGCTCGAACCCGTGACCTCATGGTCACATGGTAGCAACTTTACCGGTTACGCCAAGGCTCCACTAACGGTTACTAAACAATTTTAAAATATCAGGTTGGGGTCAGCATTGTTACGTGATTTACTTGAAAACAAACAACCAGTGTGAAAGAGGAGGAAAACTAAAGAAAGAGAAAAAAGAAGCAACTTTATTGCTGAGCCCAGCTTCATCCTTATAAAACTTTTAGGTGATTTTACTTGAAAGACTCTGAAAATGAATTTCAGATTTAGGTGAACTTCTGAAATTTTATGCATATATGCGACTGAAAATTATTGCAGAGCTGATTTTCAACTTTCATCCTACTAGTGACTATTTGGTTACTAATTTTTGATTAATCCATGCAAATGGTTACCAATTCATTAGATTGTTGATCTCCTTTCATTTCTCATGCCGTAGGTTTTTACTGTGACGCTGATCAACATATAGCAGAAATGGTCTCAAATTGACGTTCTAGCCATGCAATGAACATACTATCAAAAGTTAATAATTTATCTGCTAGTTATTAGATACATGAACTAGTCCATTGAACATATCTTAGCGATGATGTTGGTCTGCTCGCAATATGTCTCATGTTTTCACTTTGTCTTTGTATACGGAGAGCTAAGTTAATTAGTCACTGACTCACTGTGTTGCAGATATTTTCTATTACCAACAAAGCAATTTGCTACATTCATAAGAACCAAAATATAGGTGGCTCCACATTCATGATACGATTTGTATATTAAGTGATGTCTCTGCTTCTGTGTGGACACATCTATATTTTTATGAACAATGATAGAGATGAGCGGTCGACAAGGGGGGTTCTGATGGTAAGCAAACTCCACTTCCAACCAAGAGGTTGTGAATTCGAGTCTCCCCAAGAGCAAGGTGGGAAGTTCTTGGAGGAAAGGATGCCGAGGGTCTATTTGGAAATAGCCTCTCTACCCTAGAGTAGGGGTAAAGTCTGCGTACACACTACCCTCCCCAAACCTACTAAATGGGATTATACTTGGTTGTTGTTGTTGTTGATAGAGATGAGCGGTCAAGGTATAAGTAGCGTGCAAAATGAGTTCTCGTGCTTTGGTTGCTTTGTTTGAGTTGATATTTTAATCAATGACTTGGAAAATTATCAGGGCATTCAGGTCTGCCTTATTGCTTTGCACCAAGTAACAACTTGTTTATGGCTTTATACTGCATCTAGAACTTGAATGTTTGACATCTTTGAGGCACGGTGACATTGCATAGTTCTGGTGGCAGATTTATTGTCAATTCTTTTTGTGATTATCCGTTTTTATATATGCTTATCGATTCTTCTATTTTCCAGGGATGCAAGCCAGTTGAACGCATGGATAATATATGTTATTCAGCATCTGTAAGCCCCTGCTCATCTTACCAACCAAGTCCAGGCACCTCATATAATCCAAGCCCTGCTTCGTCATCTTTCCCTAGTCCAGTCTCATCCCGTTACGTTGCAAATAGCCAAAATAATTCCGATCCTAACTCGCTAATTCCTTGGCTAAAGAATCTCTCGTCTGGATCATCGCCTTCATCATCCAAATTTCCCCACCATTTGTACATTCCGGGGAGCTCTATAAGTGCGCCCATTACTCCACCTTTGAGCTCTCCTACAGCACGTACTCCTCGGGTGAAGGATGATCCCACGGCCAATTCAACGTCGTGGGTACAACAACACTATGCTTTCTTACAGTCCTCTACTCCAGTTAGTCCTGGTCGTCAAATGCCACCAGATTCAGGTTGGCTTTCCGGTGTTCAAACTCCACAAGACGAGCCTTCATCTCCTACATTTAGTCTTGTATCACCA
The DNA here is from genome assembly GCA_026770625.1 of Nicotiana glauca. Classification (NCBI taxonomy): domain Eukaryota; kingdom Viridiplantae; phylum Streptophyta; class Magnoliopsida; order Solanales; family Solanaceae; genus Nicotiana; species Nicotiana glauca. The sequence goes on from MU769728.1 coordinate 34,107, forward strand.
AATCCATTTGGTTTTAGGGAGCCACTATCGAATGGAGGGTCTCGGATGTGGACACCAGGGCAAAGCGGGGCATGTTCTCCAGCAATTGGAGCAGGTATCGACCAAACAGCTGATGTACCAATGTCGGATGCTATTTCAGCTGAGTTTGCATTTGGCAGCAATATGAAGGGATTAGTAAAGCCATGGGAAGGAGAAAGAATTCATGAGGAGTGTGTGACCGATGATCTGGAGCTTACACTTGGGAATTCTAGCACTAGGTAAATCCTTTTCTATTACCAACTTTAGTCGAAAATATCTTTGCTATCCATACACGGAAGGAAAGTTGATCGTATAAAGGGGCAGATTATTATAATGTTGGCTTGAGATGAATTTAAATGGTGGACATGGTCAATGATGACTCATATAGCCGACCTTAACTTGTTTGGGTTTGAGGCGATTGTTGTGTTGTTGCTTCGCGGATAGAGTAGTGCAATGAGAAATCTATTTATTCATTGATTTGGTCATGGCAAGTTGAAATTAACTTCTTCTGTTGATCCCTTGTGTGAAGAAATTCTGGTTGATGAAAACCAGTTGAAATACGTAGCAGGAGCAATGTAGATTGAAGTAATGTGAAGGCTATCTTTGCACATTTTCCATCAAATTTTCCCTGTATTTTCTATTACTGGCCCCTGTTTTTTGCATTCTTTGTAATTTTTCCACTTTCAAGATTGGAATTTTTTAAAAACTTTTTGTCGGTATCTTTTGTAATTGTTCATGGTTTATGTGGTGATACTAATATTGTTTCTTTTTTGTCTTTCTGTTTTTTTGAGCCGAGGGTCTTTCGGAAACAGTCTCTCTACTCCTGGGGTAGGGATAAGGTCTATGTACACACTACCGGGGGCGGATTTAGGGGGGCGGAAGGGGATTCACCCGAACGCCTTCGCCGAGAAATTACACTGTCTATATAACGCAAAATTTGTTTTTTACTTCTATATATTAAGTTTTGAATCCCCTAACACAACTCAAAATTGTAGCTTAGTGGTCAAGGGGGTTTAGAACCTTCATAAGGTCATAGGTACAATTCACATTAGTTAAAAAAAAATTATTTTGAAACCCCTTCGTGAAGATCCTGCCTCCGCCAATGTACACTACCCTCCCTAGATCCCTCCAGTGGGATTTTACTGGATTGTTAGTTTTTGTAATTGTTCACATAATATATGGTAGCTGATGTTGACTTACATTCTCCATCTATTAATCTTACATTTTTTTAATTTAATATTATTCTTTGCTGCTTGTAAAAGCACATACTCAGGAATAGAGCTAAGAATGTTTCGTTTTCTTCCATCAAAAATAGAACTAAAAAACTTGTGAAAAAGATAACTTAGCAAGAGCAGAAGAAAATCTTTGACATAATTCCATAGAGCGTAAAATTTCAATTATCTGTGTATGGGCTGTTTATGAAGCAGAACAACATAAAGGGGCTATCTATGCATTTGGCCTAAATTTAATTAGGTCATGTATTATTTTCTATTTTGCTTAACTGAAAGTTGAGTTAGTAAAATATTGTATAGGAACATTGCTAGTGATAAACAGGTTGGAAAATTTAATGGGCTTTTTTCACTTTTAGTCCGCATTAGAAATTATTACATTTGATAGCCGAAAATGTGTATAAAATATACAAAATATACAAAAAAATATATATATTCGGCTATTATTTTGATAGTGGCTTATACAGTGTCATTTTTTTCAAATTTGGGATCTTTACACAATTAGCAGTCCATATTCGTTGTTTACTTTTTCTAGCAATATACATAAATTATGCATTAATTATACATATATAATGCATAAATTATGCATATATTATACCTCTATTGGGACCCTACGAATGACACTTCAATAGGCTTTAATTCACTTGGATCAGGGCGCAACGTATATACTGGTTCAGCCCATGGACTTCAACAGCAAATGTAATCATTCCCGGGAAAATGCACAAACAACCATTTTTAGGGCATTTATTTAGGTATTAGTACTTATTTTTTTCTGAAAATTTGAACTAAAAATCTTAATTTCAAGATAATTTAGGATATTTTTGTTACAAAAATTTAACTAAAAAACTGAAATTAAGGACACATTAGTTAATTCCTAAATAGCAGCCCTTTAGAGGAGTGATAAAAAATGTAACTGTGACGTCAATTGATCTTTAAATTTTTATCTTTTTCAATAAACTGTTATAATACTCCATCCATTTCAATTTATTTTGACAAATTGATGGGCATGGAGGTTAAAAAATCAAGATTTTTTTTTTTTGAAATTTATGGTTTTAAATATTATACAATATTTATGTGATTATAAGACTTTTAAGAATCGACACTCTTAAACATACTCCAATATTTGTTTAGTTATAAAAACTTATCATTAAGAATAAAATGAGAAATTTAAGTTAAACTATTTTCGAACTACTATTTAAGAACTACTGAAACACACACCATCACATTAGAAATGATCTGACTAATCATCAGATAAGAAATATTATTACGCCTAAAAAGGATAAGCGGTCACTACAAATATATCCGGTCCAAAAGTTCGGAGTCGAATCCCACAAAGAACTATAGCTTAGCTGTATCTGTTTAATATCACTAAGAAGATAAGATTGAACAATTTTCTAAATTATAAATATTGAGATTTATTGGAGACTAAATTAAGGAGGTCTAGAGTTATGATTTTTCCAATTATCGAAATCCTTCTAGCTATGTTCCCTACAATTTTGACAATGTATTCTCTACTGATCGTGAGCACTTTAAATGCCGTAATTCTCTCTCGAGCAACTACAATAATTTACTAGACATATTCTCTCGAACTACGCTAGTTGGCTTTATCTAACTGCTCATTATGACCACGCCAAGGGTTTGTTATTTCTAAACCTACCTTTAAACCCAATATATTAATTTCTCACATACGTTAGAAGTGACGTTATTCAACAACTACCTAAATATGTACTCCCTCTCGAGTAGTACACACTAAATAGGCACAATCAATTGATGGTCATTCAATCAACAACAACAAACATGTAGTTGAACAAGTAGAGAAATCCAACGACTCAATTATATAAAAATATAACAAGAATTTATTCTACAAAAGGTTCCATCAAAACCCTAGATAACAAATTAGCTATTCATAATAGTGTGTAAAACTACAATACTAAAAGTCATAATCAACAATGAAAAATAGGAAGAGGAAGGAAAAACTCGTAGAAGAATTCTCCGCCTTGCTCCTATTGTGTCTCTGCCTCGTTAGGTCGAATCTATGTCAAAAATTGGTCTCCTCATCTCAAAATATCGTTTTCCCATATATATACACCAAGTAGGGTCGGGTCCAAACTATTATACCTTCTCCTACGCGAAAAAGGACAAGTTTCCAGGCCTGGACGTCCGCGGCCGCGGCCCGGGAACGGTGCTTTCCTAGTATACTGCCTCAGCCCACCTTAGGTCCGAGATCGCGGTTTCGACCGCGTTTTTCACCATGTTTCGTTTAGAATTTTGAAACATGTAAAACGTTAATAGTGTATCACTTTGAGTTAACTTTTCAATCATATATTGTGGAGTACAAAAAAAAAAAGTTATGTACATTTTACTAGACCGTGTGCAATATGCCTATTCGATTCTTCGTTTTGTTGCTCTATCATCCGTTGATCCCCGAATACGATCCTGGCTTAATTCCTTGGGATTTTACTCAGACTTCAAAGCTCCAAATCACTTGAATTCGTTCCATAACATCTATATAGCTCGAAATCACTCCTACAAGGCATAAAAGACACAATTAGTGCAAAACACTAACGATTAAAACACAAACTCAACTAAAGTACCGGAAATTTGAGTGTAATAAGCGACTAAAATACGTAATTATAGCCTATCATCAACACCCCACACTTAAACCATTTATTGTCCTCGTGCAATCAAACTATACTTTATATAAACACGACCTTTTTAAATAATTCTCCTAATTCATCACACCAAGAATATTTAAAATAGACTAAGCACAAAAGCGTAACATCTTCACCTCAAGATTTGACTCACAAGTACCATGCATTATTCTCAACTCACCTACTTACTCTAACAAAGAGGTCACTGATATAACCTTTCCTTCATGAATCAAGTGCCCTCACACAACAAAAGAGAATAGTTTCGCACAATAAAATTTAAGAACATTTAGGAACTTAAGATAGAAAGAATTCACTCACTCTCAAAAATAACATTCATATGCCACAAAAGATGCACTATAAGCTTGCTCGTAGTGTACTACTCCATTAATCGAGCTCATTCAATCTAGGATTAATTAGGACTTTATTTGGTTGTAATGTAGGCTACGGGACGAGTATGTTACATTTAGATATAAGAGTGACTACTCCCCCTAAGCACTTTAATACATATACTTTAACATTCAAACCCCATACTTATGTCAAACCAAACTCCATATTCACATCAATGTATACTACACATTCTTTTTTATGCACACTTACATCAAAAGCCACCACTTATCAAGGAATATTTTTTTCCACAACAATCGAACTATTTTTTTCGTTTTTTCCCAATTCAAGTGGCTCTTACTTTTTTTAAAACAGTGTAACTTTCTCCTTATTTCATTAGTTCCACTCAAAACACCCACCCCACACTTTAGCTTTTACATAGTTCATAATAATTCAATTACTCATGAGATGTTAAAAGGTTCAAATAGATATTTAATTCAAACAAATGGGTAAGACTTGTAATGTGGTTTCCAAAGAAACAAGATTACATGCTCAAAGGAGTTAACTACGATACATAACAATTAGGTGGGTAAAATTTACATATTTGGCTCAATAAAGAAATGCCTATATCACTTTGCAGAAGTATATTGCACCCCTCAAAGAAATTTCCCCCGGCTTTGCAGGTTGTAAGAGAGCGGAAGATATCAGCCAATATCATAGGCGCGAGAGCGCTTTTGGCTTGAGTCATTAGAGCACTGACGACCCCATCTATTTTTATGTCAATGTTTTCGTCTTTTCTTGGAAATACCACAAGCTCCAGAAAAACCACCATAAAAGCTATACGCCTATGCTCCTCCCATTTTTGGCGATTTTCATTACTACATATCTTGCTTTTCGGGTTATTGAACCCCCCGATGTGGCGATATCTATGGTATATGAAGTGTGGGGTGCAAAAGCCATTTGCCAGATCTGTGTTGTGAACCGTCCTACGTATCTTCAGAGAGTCTAAAAATCTGTGCACGGCTACAGTTCTCGGGGCCACTAAGTATTTGTCTTTTAAAGGAATCTCATCTTTTCCGATGTACCCAGCCATTTCCTCTAGTGTTGGGGTAAGCTCGAAGTTTGAAAAATGGAACACATTGTGTGCCGGGTCCCAACATGTGACCAAAGCTCTAATGATGTCCCCTCGAGGCGCAATTTCCAATAAAGCAGTAAGCTCTTTCAAATATTTGTTGACCTCGCCCTATCCTTCTTTGCCCAAATCGTTCCACCATAGACGCAACTCCAAGGGATTTTATTCATGATTGCGAAAGGTTCATTTTGAGTCGTGCTCATCCTACACGTTTATTAAGGTGATTTAATCATTTATTTTGTCCTAAAAGCAAAAATAATGACACTATTCTTTTCATTCAATTCCTAGTTTCAAAACAAACCCGGTTTTGCAAATGCGGCATTTCAGCACTTCGGGTGAAGATTTTAAGGTTGTGACCACAAATCGTTTTAAAATGATTCAGGGTGGCTGTTCTTGCAAAAACAGCCTTCCGGCGCCCTTTTGGAGACATTCGGCTTATTTTTCAACAAGAATGGCGTCACCCGACTTATTGGATAAAAATTAAAATTTTGTTATTTTTGCCTATTTTTGCAAAAGGGATGGTTGGACCCGATGAGGGTTGCCTACATATCTCACATCCGGTGAGAATCAAAACCAGCGTAGTTCGAGCAAGTAAACTAGCCATTTTCGAGAACAAAACTCTTTTTGTATTTTCTTTCCAACAACTTGAAAATAAAATCCTTTCGGTTTTTCTTCATTGGCAAATGACACAAACTATGTCTAAAAAAAACTCTTTGTTTTGCTTTTCAATTGGCACATAAAACAAATTATTTAAGACGAAAATAAAAAAAATATATTTTTTGTTTTCCTTTTCCATTGACACCAAACACTTCTCTTATTTTCTCAAAAATCCGGCAGAGTTTCCGCACTACTTGGACATAGGTTTTTGCTAAATCATGTAATTAACTCTCTACACTATTATTTCTTTTCCTCTTTCCCAAATATTTAAGCCGGTCAGCGCGCGAGTCCAAGACAAATAAATGCAACATGTAAAATGCATCATGGTGGTCTTTTCATATCCGGTTACCTATCCTAGACGGACCCAACCCCTGTGTTGAGTCCCCTAAGTCATATGCACGTGATGAAAATAAACGCTCCTACTAGGGATCCGGCATGGAGTCAAGTTATTCTAGGTTCAAAACCTGGGTATGTGTTCTAGACTGTGTACCCGAGCGGACAACTCGAGGAGAGGGCTACGTACCGGGGACCCGCGGGATCGTCCGGCTTAGTAACTTGTCCGGCTTCTTTCTTATTTCAAGGTATGACACTAACAGAATGGGGAGTCTCAACCAGTAAGCACATCCCGGAGGTGAGAAGAGAAGGGTTTCGGCACAGTTTATATATACAGTTCAAATAATATCGAAGCGGTAAAGCATTTAGCACATTTAGCAGGAAACATGTAGGAAAATCAAATAAAGCCAAACATAACAATTATTATAAGCTCGAATTCTTAAACCCTGAACCGAAGTTCTGGGTTTGCATCCCCAGCAGAGTCGCCAGAGCTGTCACACCTCCTTTTTCACTGCACCCGCAAGGGCGTAAAGGGAGTTATTTCCAACTTGAAGTGACAATCGAAACGGAATTTATTTAAAAGATTCAGAGTCGCCACTTGAGAGATTTATGGTGTCCCAGTTCACCGGTTGAATCCCGAACCGAGGAAAATTATGACTCTGTTAACAGTCCGCGAACCAGAAATCTGAGTAAGGAATTCTGTTAACCCGGGAGAAGGTGTTAGGCATTCCCGAGCTCCGTGGTTCTAGCACGGTCGCTCAACTGTCGTATTTGATTCTATCTGATTTCAAAACATGTTCTAACTTATGTGACTTTTATTCGTAAACCGCTTTTATTATTATTTTAATAAGAATTGCAACGTCGTGAAAACGCATCTCGAACCACGTCACATCAATGCACCCGCGGTTGTTGACACATTTTGACTTCGTTGGGATTTGAATTTAGGTCACATAAATGTGCACCCGAATTTTAGAAAGGTAACTTTATTAAAAACGTGCCTAAAGAGACTAACGCATTATTATTTTGGGGAAGGCCGTGAGATTCGCTGAACGGCCTGTCCCGAAATCTAAGTATTTTAAGTATAAACAATTATAGAGGGCCCCGCAATTTATTTATTTTGTCTGGTGAGGCTCGTCTCATTTTATGTTTAAAAGGGAAAACTTAAAGTGATTTGGGTCCAAAGAGGCCAAGCCACATTGTACATGCACACTAGACAATATTTCCAATAGCTACAAATTGGGCCTGAGGGTGGCCCAAAATAGACGAATTAAATCAGGCAACATAGGGAAGACCGGATGATCGAACCCCAAGTCTGGCATACCAAAGATTTGTTTAACAGTTTGCTCCCCAAATTATCCCAAATTATTTTATTCAAATGAACAAGATAGCAATTGTTTGATTTCTAATGGAGGATTAGACCACGTTATTTTAAATAATACTAAAGATGAGAGGCAAATTACTAAGTTATCTAATTATTAGCGTGAACAATTTTGTGGACTTAATCTGTGTTTCACTCATGTCTGATCACAGAACAATTATAGCTGGCTATCAGTATTATTAACGTTACTAACTAGTTCCTATACTAGCTACTGCAATAGTTGGAAATTTATATTCAACTTGGAGTCACAATGGTCATGGACATCACATGCTAATTTCAGAATCAACTATAAATATAAATCATTTTAGATTTATGTTTTTGTTGCTAACACAATACTAAACTAAAGCACATACATAGCTATGCTAGATTACAACTACATAATTTTAGATTTAACAGTCCAAAACAATTCACTTAAGTGAATACGAGTCAGAGTTGTATTAAACAATCATGTCTAGTATCTAATTAACTGTCAACATATTATATCCCAAACAGGCGTGCTTTCCAGGAGCAAATGAGTGAACACTTTATAACATTTTCCCTTCGATTACATCAAGTCAGAATTGAGAACATGTACCTGGAAGTGCAATGAAATAGAAGAGAAAGGGAGGATCAACAACAACCAGTATAACAACAGATTAGCAGTAGCAAACAATAACCATAGCAGATCACTAAACCATCAACCAGCAACAACACAGCCAGATTTAAGATAGATGAGCTCCAGTATTCAAAACCAAGCCAAACAACCTTAATATCACTCCAAATTGACTCGAAATCACAAACCAAAACAGACTCCGAATTACAGCAGTCAAACAGTAGTGATTTTCAGGCAGAACTATTCAGTGATCCACAGAACTGCAATATAACAGTGGTTTTGTATTTTTTGTAACTTTCTGTATATTTTTTTTTGGTTTTTCTAAGATGAAAAAGAAAGTCTCAGATCTGGATTTCTTATTTGAATTTCAAATTAGCTTTTGGAAGCTTAAAGCTATTTTTGGGGGGGAATTGTTTGGCTGACCAAAACTTGTTGTAAAAGCAAGGTCCATGCCTTTTATAGGCATAAAGGAGGCCTTATTCAGATTTTCAATTGTCTTTTCAGTCCTTCTTCATTTTAACTTTAGTCCCTCATTTATTAACTTGTGATGCAAGTAAGTACACTTATTTCTTGTATTTCACCATAAACTTCCCACTAGATGCTTCTAGGACATTCTATTGCAGCTACTTGTAGGATTCACCACTTGAATTCTTTATTTTACCCCCTAACATTTCCCTGAATTACCTTTGAATGACCCAATTAGACTAAAGACTAAACAACTAAATCCAATTAACTAAACTAAAATTTGATATACTTAACTATACTAGAAGCTGACTAATTAAAACAAACAGCGATTACAGAATCTGATTCAACTATTGACTAATTCAATCAACCATCTAAAGTAAACCATTATCAACTATTAAGCTAACAAAATTAAGAACAGAGAGTGAGCTAAATCAGAAAAATTTACAAAACGACTACTAAATTAAGATAACCAGATCAAACAACTAATAGGCGATAATTAAACTAAAACAAAAAAACCAATCGAACCTTCAGCCTTAGCTAATCATGCAAAACCAATTACTGGCCATTTCCGGTGGGAACTGAGTGTTAATAATATTGAATTCTTCATCAGGAGGGCCCAAAGAACATCTGGTATCATTTTGGGCGAGTTGGGGCGACTAGAGTTTTGGCCGAAAAAGTTTTAAATGGATATTCGAACAGCTCCGGCGAGATTTGAGAGACGGGGTTAAGGGGGTTGGGTAAAGGAGGCTCAGGCGACCCTAGGGTATTAATTTGGAGTCATTTGGAGTAACTTGCGTCGTGGCCGGGAAAACTTTAAATGGATATTCGAAGGATTCAGCGTTGATTCGAGGGAAACCAAGGGCAGGGTTGGAAAAAGGGGAACGAGGGGAACTGGTGGTGTAATTTGGTGGCCGTTGGCGCAGGTGGCGTTCGCCGGCGGCGGCGGCTCCGGCGAGATACAGAGAGGAGATACGAGGAAGATGAAGGTCTCAGATGTTTGTGAGTATTTTATTATATTTTTATGTAATTTGCTTGAACTGATCTGGACCGTCGGATGAGATCCATTGATGGTTGAGATTGCAGGATGCCAAAACGACATCGTTTTGGTGAGTAACAGGGCGGACCGGGTAGGTTGGAAAGTGGGCCTAGACTGGATCGTTTTTGGGCTGGGTGAAATTGAATAAATGGCCCAATTCTTGTTACCTTATCAAGACCAATTTTCAATTTTTTTCTTTCATTTCTTTTATCTATTTTTGTATTTCATTTTGTATTATTTTTTATTTTTTTTATTTTTTCTGATGTTATAAAAATGTAAAAATAAAAATAAAAATAAAGTCCTAATATATTTCAAAGTTAAACTAATTAACTCCTAAAATTGTTTAAAATATTTCGTGACAAATTCATAATTAAACAATTAAAAATGCAAAAGTGAACTATTTTTGTTATTTTTTTCATATTTTGTTCTAAAAGAAATTAAACCCTAATTAATCCTAAAATATGAATCTAAATCCTAAGTGCAAATGCCAAATGTATTTTTTGTATTTTTTATATGAATTAAAATGCACAAATAAAATGCAAACAATTATCATAAAATGACATAAAATTCATAAAATTATAAAATAATGAAAAAGATCATTTTGTTTGAATTTTTGGGAATAATTCATATATAGGGTAAAAATCACGTGTTCACAAAACTAACACAACTAAAATAACATAGAAAGTCACCCAGAAAATTACCTCACCGCACACTTAAAATTGTACATTGCCTCCAATGCATACCATAACTAATAAAAGGGTAAAAGAGATTCCCTGGTAGGCCAAAGGCCGAAGCACTAGCAGCTCATGGGGTACTCATACTTCTCCCAAGCTTTATCCTTCGTGCGGGTACGTCACACTTAGTTCCAACCATTTGGTTTGTTGTTGTATCCTTCCAATACCTTTGATTTCCATGCTCCTAGAAAATAAAAAATTGACACTACAAAAATAATATAATTAAAAAAAAAAAAAATAAAGTTGGGTTGCCTCCCAACAAACGCTTGATTTAACGTCGCGACACGACGCGAATCACTTTTTGCCTCCACCTCGAGCTTATGAATTGAACCCCCAATTTGGAATCAAGTTTTCGGCTATGCTCAGGGATGAAGGAACAAATATAATTGGCCCAGACAACCATTGTACTATTCTACACTTCTTGACTTTTATATGAGGTATGTAGTCCTGTCTTTCTAGCAAGAAAAATTCCAGAATGAAGGCACCTTGTTCCTCATTCCTTGACTTCTCAATCGACTCGGACGACTCTATTTCCATATCGTCATCCAAGCACAATGTAGAAAAATATTTGGAGTGGAGACCAATGCGCTCACACACATGAACTTTAGAACTTTCAGCATCCTCAACATCAATGATACTAGAGTCAACAAAATTTGTATCCTCAATGTCCTTGGCTGACTCTAGTATCACTTCTTCAATATTGACATCCTCAAATTGTAGTTGGCTAGGTGGTTGATGTTCTACTCTGACCTCCCCAATTAACACCTGAAATTTATGCTCTTCTTGGCTACTATCATCAATATTGGCTTGTTGAGCATTAAAAGCTCCAACCACTTGACTCAATTGAGCCTCCAACTTGCGAATAGTTTCCTCTTGCCTTTCTATCTACAATTGTTTTTCATTATTTTGTTTCAGAAGGTACTTTAACATATCCTTAATCTCCTTCAGGTCTGCATCCCCAGGTTCTTTGTTCCTATTAACTTCACAAGAAAAGGCAGAACAATCATAGTAAGGGGTTGGAGGGAGATAAGAAATATAATCACAACCGTTAAAGTGACAATTTTTACCATCACACACATCACATACATTCCACAAATAAGATTGAGTTGGTGCACATAACTCGCTCTCGGAATATTTTGATAATTATGATACGGGTGGTTTCCTATACAATACGTATGAGGATCAATAGTAGAATTATCTACACCTAAATTTCCATAATTCAAAGATATCATGTTTCTCAAATTAACAGTTATAAAAAAACAAAAAAAAAAATAAATTAAATTTCAAACTTGAACCCTAGCAATATATGCAGCTACAACTACACCGTTAGTTCCCCGATAACAGCGCCAAAAATTTGATCACGCCCAACTCTAGTCCTAAAAAAGATAAGCAGTCGCTACAAATATAATCCGATCTAAAAGTTCGGAGTCGAATCCAACAGAGAACTAAGGCTTAACTCTATCTGTTTAATATCACTAAGAAGACAAGATTGAACAATTTGCTAAATTATAAAGATTGATATTTGTATTTCTAACTAATTAACTAGCAAATACTACAAAGCGGTAAAATTATCAACTAATGAGACAAAGGGTTGGAGGCTAAATTAAGGAGGTCTAGAGTTATGATTTTTCCAATTGTCGAAATCCTTCTAGCTATGTTCCCTACAATTTTGCCAATGTATTCTCTACTGATCGTGAGAAATTTAGATGCCGTAATTCTCTCTCGAGCAACTACAATAATTTACTAGACATATTCTCTCGAACTATGCTAGTTGGCTTTATTTAACCGTTCATTATGATCACATCAAGACTTTGTTATTTCTAAACCTACCTTTAAACTCAATATATTGATTTCTCACATACGTTAGGAGTGACGTTGTTCAATAACTACCTAAATATGTATTCTCTCTCGAGCAGTACATACTAAATAGGCACAGTCAAATGATGGCCATTCAACTAACAACAACAAACACGTAGTTGAACAAGTAGAGAAATCCAATGGCTCAATTATATAAAAAACATAACAAGAATTTATCTTACAAAAGGTTCCATCAAAACCCTAGATAACAAATTAGCTATTCATAATAGTGTGTAAAAATACAATAATAAAAGTCATAACCAATAATAAAAAATAAAAAAGACGAAGGAAACACTCGTAGAAGAATTTCCCGCCTTGCTCCTATTGTGTCTCTGCCTCCTTAGGTCGAATTTATGTCAAAAATCAGTCTCCTCCTATCAAAATATCATTTTTTCATGTATATTCTAAGTAGGGTCGGACCCAAACTATTATACATTCTCCTAAGCAAAAAAAGATAAGTTTCCAGGCCTGGACGTCTGCGGTAGCAGCCCGGGCGTGGTACTTTCCTAGTGTACTGCCTCAGTCCACCTCAGGTCCGCGGTTACGGTGTTGACCATGTTTTTCACCCTGTTCCGTTTAGAATTTAAAAAAACATAAAACAAGAAAATATTATCCCTTTGAGTTACCTTTCTAACCATATGTTGTGGAGAACCATTGGAGTTCTGAGAGAAAATTTATGTGCATTTTACTAGACAGTGCGTAATATGCCTACTCGATTCTTCGTTTTGTTGCTCTATCATCCGTTGATCCCCGAATATAATCCCGGCTTAATTCCGTGGGCTTTTACTCAGACTTCAAAGCTCCAAATTACTGTAAAAATTATACGGGGTGCCCTAATTGGGCGCCCCCATTTAACCTATACCCATTTCTAAAAAAACTTTTAACTTGTCCCATTTTTTAAACAACTTCAGCCCCCCTTTCTCCTCCTCCTTTTCCTCCTTCATTTTCATCATCATCATCTTCTTCTTCTTCTTCTTTCTTCTGCTGTTGTTGGTGCAGCGTTTTAGGGATATCAAAACGCTGCCTCTGCTTCTACGCTTATAGTAAAGAAGAAAACCATTGGAAGATGCAACAATATTTACACTCTCGCCAATAAAATTGACTGACTTATCGAAACTTCTACATCGAGTAATAATGGTGATACCTGATATGAGAAGAAGATAGAGACCAGTATTTTTTAGAACGGTAAACTTCAGCAGTACACTTTCGCGAATTCTTAAATACACATATAAACCTAGCAAGTGATTTCAAAGGCAAACCATTAGGTTGGTGTCTAATTCGCCCTTTTTCTTGTACAATACAGTAGTTCCGTAGTAGAAATCAAACTAGCATTTTCATGTGTGAAACAAGAACAAATCAGAAAAATTTCAGCTCTAAAGTTGAAGTTCGCAAGTTACAAAATAAAAAAGCTATAGAGCTGAAGTTTGCCAGTTACAAAATAAAAACTTTAGCTTCAGAGCTGAAGTTCGCCAATTACAAAAACAAAAACTTCAGCTCTAGAGCTGAAGTTCGCCAGTTAAAAAAACAAAACTTCAGCTCTAGAGCTGAAGTTCGCCAGTTACAAAAATAAAAACTTCGCCAGTTAAAAAATAACTTCAGCTCTAGAGCTGAAGTTCGCCAGTTACAAAACAAAAACCTCAGTTCTAGAGCTGAACTTTAGGCCTGCCTACTAGAATGCTGAGGTTTTGCGTTATTGTCTTTGCTACTTCAGCCCTGTATGCTGAAGTTATGTGAAAAAGCGGGTACGATTGCAATTTTTTTGTAAAGCGGGCACAAGTTAAAACGTGACACAAAAAGCGGGTATAGATGCAAATTCCCAAACTTGAATTCATTCCATAAGATCTATATAGCCCGAAATCACTCCTACGGGGCATAAATACACGATTAGTGCAAAACACTAACGATTAAAATGCAAACTCAACTAAAGTGCAATAAAATTGAGTTAATAAGCGACTAAAATATGTAATTATAGCATATCATCAAAACACTATTCCATTCTTTCAAATATTAACTAAAGAAATTATAATAGCTAACTCTCCTACCTTTTGTAATGGTTCAAACACATCCCCTTGAATTTAAGAAATTGTATATATCACTCCTGTCTTACTGAAAAGACAATAATACTATTCCTTGAACATATATATATATATATATATATATATATATATATATATATATATATTTTTTTTTTTTTTTTTTATTCTTATATCTTCTATGTACTAAGAAATTATTATTAAGAATGATCTGGTAGCTTATGCTAGCTACTAACTATGATACAAGTAGGAAGGATAAAATAATTAACAATGAAATGAGCAATTTTTGCTTAGTCCAATATTGAACAGGAATTATACAACAACAATTTACCCAATGCAATTCCACATAGTGAGGTTCGAGAATAGTAATGTATACGCAGGCCTTACCTTTACAATGTGAAGGTTGATAGATTATTTTCAATTGATCCTCAGCTCAAGGAACACATAAACACAACAATAATAAAAAAGAAAAATAGTAATATAGGGTGTACATAGGCCGGATTGGTTCGAATTTTTCAATTACCAAACCAAATCAATTATCTCGGATCATTAAATGTATAAACCAAAACAAACCATCAAAAGTCGGGATTTTCAATCTTATTTTTTCTCGGGTTTTTTCCAACAAAATCCTCATAGCATAAATGTATAGTTTGTGCTCTAATATTTTTTCGGTTCTAGTAAGATAAAACTATATAAGATTTTATCCAATAAAATAATACAAAATAATATGAAATGAGTCTTGATTATACTAAAATACTCAGCAAATCGCATAAAATAAATATTTCTAAGTAATAAGCCATAAAAATAAACTTAATCTGAAAGTACTAAGTCATGCTAAAATAAGTGCGACTAATAAGTACTAAATATTACTTACATGACTAAATAATGTTAAAAGTAAGTTATGCATTTTTACTATTTAAACCAATGCAAATAAACATATTCAACACTATTGTCATTCCTAGTATTGAATTAATTTTTTTAAGCATGAGTATTGATTTGATTTTACTTTGAGTTTTATTTGAGTTACTAACTTTTATGGGCTATAAAATATATTTGATCATTCAAAAATTCGAAGTCCAAGCTAGAAATAATATATTAAAAGAGAGAACTATGAAATAAAAAATATTTATAAATTGCATTAAAATAATTATTTTTATGTATAAAATATTATTAAAATTTGTATACATGTAATGTTAGGTTGGTTTGGTTTCGGTTTGACTTTTTTTAGTTAAAATCAAACCAAACCAACTTTGGTCGGTTTTTTTTCTTACACCAAACTAAACCATAATCGATTTTGTTTTTTCCGTCTGACTCGGATTATCGGTTTGGTGCGGTTTGTCGGTTTACTTTGTACACCCTTAGTAGGAACCATAAAAAAGAAATAGTAAAATAGCAAGATAATAAGATGACTGGAACGAAAGAAACAACAGGTAGTAGTCGAAACATAAGAATGGAAAAAAATGAGAATACGTACCATTATATATTAATGGAATGAACGAGGGAAACGGTCGACTACCTACTAACCTCCTACTCTAATTTTCTATCTCTACGCCCTCATATTAAGGCATGTTCTCGGTAAAGATGTGCCACTAAAACAAATAAATTGAAGTAAGCATCAGATTCATAGATTTAGCCCTCAATAGTGTAGGGGTATTTGTCGGTCGGTACGGTACTTAAATATTTCACTTTGGTATTTTCGGTATTTGTTTTCTTAAAATCCTATACCAATACTAGACCTAATTATATTCGGTATAGTTCGATTTTTCTCCTTTCGGTTTTGGTTATTCGGTTCGGTAACTTCAGTTTATTCAGTTTGAATACTAACTAGCGCATAGAACTATACACTCTAATATTCTTAATTAAAGTACTCAAAAATAAAATTAAAAATGTTTATTGACAAAAATTATGTCTAAAACTAGCAAATATCGATCCTAATAGAGAAAATTGTACATAAAAGAATATTTGATCATTAGAAATGTCTTGTTACTTGTTTAGAGTTAATTGATGAACTTTGAGAATAAAGAAAAATAAAATTTTAGATTTTTTTATATTTATGTTATAATTGATGATATGTGTTTTGTGTAATATAATATTTATTCGGTACGGTATCTGTATTTCGGTATTTTATCTTAAAATATCAAATACCATACCTAATACCAAATTTTTAAAAAACTTAAACCAAATACCAAATACCAAAATTTTCGATTTCGATACAGTAATTCGATATTTACCAAATTATGCATAGTCCTACAACAGTGTAAAACAAGACCAATAATTTTCTTGTGATGAGAAGTAAGAAAAGTGAAGGGTGTCACAAGGTCATTGCCTGCCATTTCAAAAAAGATAAATCAACTACTAAATTCCATGAATCATGGGCAAATGACTAAAGACGCTTCTTTTGGCCTTAGTTACAATATTTTACTACTTCTTGTCCTAATCCATTCACAATAAGTCTGTCTGAACACAGTTCACCAAAGGTAGATTCCAAACATAAATGGGGTATCAAATTTGGAATTGGATATTATGAAGTGCATAGTTGAAATATCATGTGTTAGTTAAGATGGAACTTTAGAAGGGGAGCCACCTCGTAGTAACGGTGAAGTAGTCTCTGTGTGATTTATAGGTCACGAGTTCGAACTGTGGAATCAGCCGTTGGTGTTTGTGTTAGGGTAAACTGCCCACATTATACCTATGTAAAGTGCGACCCTTCCCGTAACCCTAATATAAATACGGAATGTTTTGAGCATCGAACTATCATTTTTAATTGTGAAGGATTAATCTTGATTTTTTGACACAATAAGTCATAAGAGCATTTTGGAGACTTCTAATTTGAAGTGAATAGTGGGAAGTAAGTGGGGTTAATGCATGCGAGTTAATAGTTGTTCTTGCATGGCACTAATTAATCATGCTAAGTTTTGTGGGTTGTTGAAAATTTCACTCATTATGTGTAGCTTTGTGCAAGAGCTCTGCAAAAGTCATGTAATTAAACTACTAATCTTGTGGTTAATTAGTGCTCTTTTTTTTTGGAGTTGAATTGTAAAAGAAACTTCTGTTTCGCTTTCCTTCTAATATGGAATATTGTAGTTCATTTTTTTGTTTCTCATTCGGTGTTCGTTAACCGCATTGTAACCTGACTATATTCGAAATCGCATCACGTAGGACCCCATTCGGGAGAAGCGCTCCCGAAGGTTGAACGTAAAGTTACTTTAATTTGGTTCAACATGAATAGCTCAACCGGTACAATTTTAAAACATGTCACTAGTTAGAATTGAAAAGTATACCTTTTAGTACACTAAGTATTTTATCGATATGAAATTTACCTACGAAATTAGAAAAATTTTATATGGGAATATAAGATGATGCAATCAATGACAAGATTATGAGGTCACACTGAATCCTAGAAATATGTGAAATATTTTTGCATCAACAATATTTTTTCCCAATTAAGGTTGTGTAATTCCGTTGATCAGAAGTTACTAGAAAGCTGCTGACTTGATCTACAAACTATATTGCTTGGTCTTTTTGACATCTTCAACTATCAAAAGTGCCCTTTGACTACTATCTCATGTGGGGACGGATGCAGTTTGAAGGTATCGGGTTTATCTGAATTCAATATTTTTAATGGGTTATGCATTTATATATAAAAATTTATTAAAATTACAATAAATAGTAAATATAAATTTACAATTTTAAAAATATAACGAGTTCAATATTAAAATTTTTAAAGAATATTTAAAGGTTGAACCCATAAAACTTAAATTCTGGTCCAATTGAGCTCATGTAAAAAAAATGCATGTGAAAGAAATATTTTATAAAAAACTTTAGCGAATGTAACATGGTTGAATCTAGTTATGCCATTTGCAGTAAGGATGTAGCATTGAATATAAATTTAATGTTTAGGTACCATTCATTTGCTGTATTGCCGATTGCATGGGAACTCATACTTGATCTTTAATTCTCAAATTAAAAGTCTTCTTCCCCCATACTTCACTGGTTTCAATTTATAAGACATAATTTGACCAAACAACGGCAACAATAACATATTTAGTATAATATCAATAGTGGGGTCTTGGAAAGATAATGTAACATAGACATTAGTCTTACGTTGTACATGTAGAGAGGTTGTTTTTAGATCTTCAGCTCATGAAGGATGTCACGAACCAAAATCGTCTAAGGGTCGTGATGGCGCCGGACACCGCTGTCAGGCAAGCCAACCAAAATACTTAATTAAATTTCAATTTTAATACTTGCTGAAGTCATTTTCCTATATACATTAAATAACAAATAATGAACTTTACAGAAATAACCATGGAGTCTTTAACAAACTTAATATTGAACAATCCTATAATCATCCTAGAATCCGGTGTCACAAGTGCATGAGCGTCTACCAAGAAGGAAATAAAATACAACATTCATCCGAAATACAGTGGATAAAAAATAAATACAATATACTGGAAGGGACTATACTAGCTGTGGGCCGCCTCGAATAATGCAACTCACCTAGTCCCTGAATCATCCGTGCTGCTACGCTCAGTAGGCCACTAGAGTTACATATACATGTGCAACAAAAATGCACAGAAGTGTAGTATGAGCACCAAAACAATGTGTACTCAATGAGTATCTCATCTAATCTCAAAGAAGTAGAGACGAGATAGTCAACTTCGACACTTACTAGTGGTCCAATAATAATGTCAATAATACATTAAATCGTGGATTTCTATAAACATGATTTTAATCCAATAGAAGGAAACAAGTAAACGATTATTTCTTTTATAGGAAATTTTCAAAATTCTTTTTCGTTATTATCCAAATATTCTCAAGCCATGAAGAGGCAATAACAACTTTAATAAGTTCAAGGCAGCAATACAAGCATGCGCAAATTATGCCGAGGCGTACGATCCGCTCCAACCGAAAATAAATTGTGCACTGCCGAGGGTCGAATGGAACGAACCGTAGATGCATCTATTTAATCTGCCGAGGCGTTCGGCCCACTCCAAAAAAAAATAAACACACAGACAATCAATCAAGAAGTCCATACGGAGTAATTGTCCAATGAAAACAAATCCTCTTTAACCATTTAAGAAAAGAAGAAGTTTTATCTGTTTAGAAATTCATTTACTAATTCGATGTCATTTAAGCAATTCAACTATCAATATGTTCAAAAATAATCCAAGTATAGCATGCTTTGGGGTCCTAACTATCCGGACAATATCATAATAGTAGCTACGCACGGACTTTCGTCACCTCGTGCGTACGTAGCCCCCACAATTAGGAGCACACAACTAATTATTTTACCTATGGGGATAATTCCCTCTTACAGGGTTAGAAAGGAGACTCACCTCACTTCGAAGTCCCATAACTGGCATTCCACGCCCTTTCGAAGACTCAAATCGATGCAAAAATGCTCCAAAACTAGCCAATAACTATATAAACCCATTAATATATGTTCAATTACTCATTATACTCCAATTTATAACAATTCCTGACCCCGAACGAAAAGTTGACAAATTTTCCTCGGGCCCACGTGCCCGGATTCCAAAATTTTCCGAAGATAAAGTTTACCCATGACCGTACGAACTCAAATATATAATTTATTCTCAATTCCATGCCCAAAATCGTGGTCAAAATCCAAAAATCTCAATTTCTAGGTTTTTCTTTAAAACCCCAAATTTTCCTTTAGATTCTCATGAATTTTGATGTTAAATCTAAGATATAATCACAAAATATAATTCAAAATTAGTTAGAGGAAATTATCCAATGATTTGATACGAAAATTCACTCTCAAAATCGCCCACTCTCGGACCTAGGGTTCAAAATATGATAAAATGAAGAAAAAACTCGAGTTATACAATTAGAATCAAGCTGTAGAAGCGAAGAAAAACTTCGTATTGCGAACAAAGAAGGGCTGGAAAGGGTCACATTTGCGACAAAAAGTTATCAATTGCGAACTGGACATCGCAATTGCGATGGATATGTTCGCAATTGCGACCATACGAGAAGCAACAATTTTTCCTGACATAAAAATGAGCATAACTTCCTCATACGATGTCCAAATTCGATGATTCTTTTTGTTATGGCTCCGTAATTACGATATGGATATAATGGTTCAATAAAAACTAAATTTGGATCTCATTTGCTTAATATGTTACCCCTTTATTCCAAAAAAAAAAAACGACGTTGAAGCATCAAATAAGAGCGCAATACAACTCGAAACACACCCGAGGCCCCCGGGACCCCGTTCAATCACACACCTCAGTCCCATAACATAAAACGGACCTGCTTGAAGCCTCAAATCACGTTAAACAACTCTAAAACCATGAATCGTACTCCGATTCAAGCTTAATGAACTTTATAATTTCAAACTTCTATTTTCGATGTTTAATCCTATCAAATCACGTCCGATTGACTTAAAATTTTGCATACAATCATATTCGACATCGCGTACCTACACCAACTTTCGAAATCGAATTCCGACCCCGATTTCAAAAGGTCCACTTCTGGTCAAACTTCTCAAAAACCTTCAAATTCTATCTTTAGCTAAATGGCTCCAAAATAACCTACAGACCTACGAATTCACTTCCGATCACGCTCCCAACTCCAGAATCACCATATGGAGCTATTCACATATCGAAATTTCAAACGGACATCAATATCACTGAAATGCACTTTAAGCCAAACGTACGAAATTTCTTCTAAAATGCTAACTTCCACAATAGGCGTCAAAACGCTCCCGGGTTATCCAAAACCCAAACAGGGCATACGCCCAAGCCCGAAATCATCATACGAACCCGTTGGAACCTTCAGATCCTGATTCCGAGGTCGTTTACTCAAAATTCGATCCAAGCTAATTCTTACAACTTAAAAGCTTTTGAAATGAGAATTCTCTTTCCGAATCATCGTCGAATTTCCCGAAATTCAATTCCGACCAGGCGTACAAGTCATAACACCTGAAATGAATATGCTCATGGCCTCAGACTGTTAAATGACGTGCTAGGGCTCAAAATGACCGGTGGGATCGTTATATTCTCTCCCACTTAAACATACGTTCGTCCTCGAACGTGCTGAGAACTACACTAAAGTAGTCTGAAATCACTATTTAACACCTCATGCACCTTCTTGTGCTACAACAACTCAGTTGAGCTCATTAGCTCAATTAGTTATGAAGATATTCCCTTTATTCAAAAAATAAGCCTTAGAGCCTAATTCCAACATCCGAAATTCTATGCCCGACCTGTTTCCAACATACGCTCCTCGTATCAATAACTACACGCAGCCCCAAATACGACTGCATACCTTAGCTAAATTCACAACTTGCACCACTTTACTCATAAAACCACGATAACATCCTCTGATCGAATTAATCGAAATTCCACAAATTCGATGCCCTCATTGCACCTCATGACCTACATAGCTCTTGCTCTAATTCTTACAATACCGCCATGATGGAAGAGAAGTGTAAAAATTCATAACCGGCTGCCGAATCAACAAATCATTATGTATATACTCCTGACAAGAACCATCACCTCATTCCGAGCCAAATAATGGTCTTAGCTCCATAATATACTCCATATAGTCAGATTCCGCTAATCCTAAATCCAATGATCTCGTCTCACCTAGTAAGGACTGCTCAAGCAATAAGCCACCCCAGACATAATCAAAAGTCTCATATGATACCACAATGTGCCAATAGGCTACCAATTCGAACGCGATACAAAAGGAAAACAAACTCTGGAAGGAACTACCTAACTCACGCACCAGTACGGACTTTCCTTAGAAAATAGGAAGCAAGGCATACAAAAATAGTATATAGAAAACTATACTCAACATCACACTGTTGCGGAGCGCAACCCGATCCAAATAACATACCCATGGAGGCGTGCCACCCGGTCCACACATAACATACTCACGGCGGCGTGCCACCCGATCCACACATAACATACCCATGGCAGCATGCCACCCGATCCTCACATAATATACCCATGGAGGCGTGCCACCCGATCCTCACATAACATACCTATGGCAGCGTGCCACCTGATCCACACATAATACTTACCTAAGGAGATGCACATCGAGCTAAATTGCTCATTATAATAAAATATCAAATTTTGGTCATAAGCATGCTAGATGCATAATACCATCCCTGAGGGGACATATAGCGCTATAAGCTACAAAACTCAAGCACAACTGAGGTACGATATACAATCTGAATCTCAAGAGCCATTTTGCTCATAATACATCATTTCTACGGGGATCCTCAACACATAAGCAATTTCTCATGCCGTCTTACAACTTACACGGCGCAATGTATCACTACATGAAATATCTGACAACAAAATAACACCCTGATTACTCCTCCATAAGGAGCGCATCACTGAAATGGACACGTTTGGCCTGATATAGAGCCCATATTCACATTTGAATCCATCCACCGACCTCAAGTTGATTCTGGTCGCACTGATTAGGCTAATAACTTTTTTGAGGTCCATAATAACTCTCTTTTCTTTCATAACGCTTAAGAACAACCATCATTACCGGAGAAATCCTCCGCAGTCCACAACTTAATAGACTGAATGCCCTCCAGGCATATATTCTCAAATCAACGATATTATCACAACCTTCATATTTGGTTTAAGTCTTTAATCAATCAAGTGACTACCTGCCACACCTATAAAATCTTCCTCTGGGACACACTCCCACAACCTACCATAACAAATAACTGGGTCGTACCTCCAAACCATCGGCTGCACTAATGCTGAAAAGCTATCAAAATCATTAACCAGGATGTAAAGCCCTTTTCACAAAACATCGATCTCAGGTGACGCTGAAGACAATACTAACTTACCTTAAACCTCGAATCTACTTTCTTGCTCATCCGAGCTTGTGACATCCTTGTCAACACCGAACTGCTACCTTGATCTTCACTTCAAATTCCATACCACTCATTACACCCAATATGCCAACTCAACCAGGGCTAACGATTCTATGATCTTCCAATTTATTCTTGATTGCCTCAGAAATAATAATAACTCCATTCGACACATAACACATTCCACCCACAATCATCCCGAGAGACCTTGAATCATGAGACCAAGCTATCTCAAATCCCACAAACCATTTCATACCCCCAATTGCTACATCGCAAGACAAAACATCATAGAACATTCTGTGCCTCTTCTCACAGGCTTCTACCAAGCTTGGTGCTTAACCGTACCTATAGGATCGAAACCATTAGGCACCAAACTTTACCTCTTTGAATCCACTAGGACCATTGCTGAGAGCAGTCCGCTTTGACTTGGCCAGAATATAATCAACTCCATGATTCTTCTAGCACAAGCATATCCTCTCGACGGAGCACCCGACAGAATCACTCCCCAAGTCTGAACATGGGCCAATAAGGCCAATGATAGCACACCTTTAATAATTCCTTTGCTCAAATTACCACTTATGTTATTTTACCGTAGCTGAAATAACCCATCAATATGCTTATCACCAGAAACTTCACAAGTAGTTAGCCATGCAACCCAATCATAGAAGGTGGGACTCTCCCACTTAGCTCGAAGCCACTATTACACAACTCTGGAGTTCACCAGGATTCTAAATCTCTTATTGACATAACCTTGCGCAATCAACCGCCAAAATTCTCGATATCTTACTTTAGAAACCCCCTTTTTATACTTTGAATTATCAACAACATTCGCACCAAACAATCATCATATGGTCATTATGGGCCATTGTGCGCTTGAATCGTAACTAAGGTCGTTGTGGGCCCTCGACTCCGTCTTTAGCAATCTTTGAGTGTGTGTGGTGAGACTTTAAATTGTGAGCCCAAGTACCGAGCCGATGGTCTAGAACTTGCTCTGAATATTTGTTGAGGCGAAATCATAGGTGGAACTTGACTTGAGACGTGATTATAGGCTTTCCTTGATCCAAAATGCAAAATTTGAACAATTACCATGACCTACCAATTAAACGATCCCTAGTTCACCCCTTTTGAGCCTCAAACCTTTTTCTTTCATGAACCAAGCTACAAGCCTATACACGTTCTTAATGAGACCCTCTCTTCGCACCCAAATCTTCCCTTGAGTAAATGGCAAATGTCTAAGTTTGGGGGGAGAGACAAGAAAGGCATCAATGTGGTAAAAGGGCACAACAGCAAAAGAAAAGGAAGGCAATGAAAAAGAGAAAAAGACAAAAAGAAAGACAAAAGTGAATAAGAACCAAAAAGGGAATCCGAGGACAACAAAAAAGTGAAAAAGGTGTGGAAAACTAGACAAAATGAGAAAGGTTTTGAATTGCAAAAGAAAGAGTGACAATGTGTCTCTCTAACCCCTTGAAAGAAGTGAATTACTCAATTGAGTCAAGAAAGTGTGCCAAAATGAATCAAAAGAAGTGCTTAAGGGGATGTTGAACCCATTTGAACAAAAACATGTCCTACCTTTACGCAAAGCCTTCACAATGACTCCTCAAAAACCCTATATGATCTTTAGTTGAGGGAAGCCTACATTAGTGGATACTTACATAAGGGGCAAGCATATGGTACGTAGAGCCATACTTATGGCCTTTTCCTTGAGAGAGTTGAGTGAAATCCATCTACCTCGGTTTGTGTGTCAATACTCTAAAAGGTGAGGTTCACTCAGGGAGAGTTGAGGAGGCGTGAGTTTGGGTTCTACAATGACCAAAGTATTTGAGAAAAGTTCCTTGATGAAATGTGTCAACTCTCGATGCTCTTGTGTCACGCTTGATCCACAAGTTTTCAAAGTTTAAATGTGTTAATGATTCATTCGCATTGAGGGTAATTGTTAGTCCCAATTGATGCTTGTTGAGGTTACTTTAGGATAAACAGGAATTACTTGGGCATTTTCTGATCGGTGCGGACTCAACCCTTAGGAAGAGTGGGCGCTAATTACTTTTACCCAATAGCGGTATCGGGGTCAATATCCACAGGGAGCTAGATTTGGGAGTCGAGTATTTGTGAAGTCTAGAAATGCGTTTTGGCTTCTAATTTTTGCTTCTATCAGTTTTGGTTTTTCTTTTGTTTATC
>MU769728.1:68847-85860 GCA_026770625.1 Nicotiana glauca
GAGGTTTCTAACCGAGAGATCAAGAGTATTTTGTCCATGACTGTTAATGCAAATAGGACCGACTGGTCGAAGAAATTGGATGATGCTCTTTGGGCTTATCGTACAGCTTTCAAGACTCCAATTGGTATGTCGCCGTATCGGTTGGTGTTTGGGAAGGCTTGTCATCTTCCGGTAGAATTGGAACATAAGGTTATGTGGGATTTGAAAAAGTTGAACTTAGAATGGGATGTCGCTGCAAATCTCCGGGTTGAGCAATTGAATGAACTTGATAAGTTTAGGTTTCATGCTTACTCTAGCTCGTCGTTGTATAAGGACAAGATGAAGTACCTTCACGACAAGTATGCCCGAGGGAAGGAATTCAAAGTTGGTGACATGGTTCTTCTTTTCAACTCCCGGTTGAGGTTATTTCCGGGTAAGATGAAGTCTAAGTGGAGCGGTCCTTTTGAAGTGGTTGGTGTAACTCCTTTTGGTGCAGTTGATCTCAAAAATAAGAATGGTGAAGTTTTCCAGGTCAATGGGCATCGCGTCAAGCACTATTTGGGCAAGATTGATGACAGCCACGTGGTGGCACTCATTCATTTGAAGTGACTGTGATGGTAACATGCGTCGTGCCGCGACGTTAAATCAGGCGCTTCTTGGGAGGCAACCCATGTCTTTTTCTTTCTTTTTGTTTTTCTGTTGTAGATTAGGATTTTTGAGCTGATAGTGTGTGAAGTGTTGCAGGGACAATGTTGAACCAGTGCAGGACAAAATGCAAAAATGCTCAGTCTCTGAAGATGGCCTACGCGGTCGCGCACCAAAACAGTGCGATCCGCGTAGGCCTGAGCAAGTATGAGTTAAGTCTCAGAAGACCCACGCGGCCGCGTGACATTTATGTGCGGTCCGCACTGGAAGTCCCAAAGTGACAGGGTCTCTAAAGTTTCCCACGTGGCCGTGCACCAAAATAGTGTGGTCCGCGTGGGTTGAGCAAGTGGTATTGCAGGCTGGAAATCCAGCGCGGTCCGCGGCCCTTTTTGTGCGGCCACGCTGGTGGGTAAGTCGTGGGCCCCAGGGCTTTTCTATAAATAGAGGCCTTGGGCCTCATTTTAACCGTTTCGCAAAATTTTCACCTGAGGATAATATTTTCACTGTTGCTCAAGAATAATTGCTAACATTGTTGAATCTCATTAATCCCTGGTAACAACTCTTGTTTATTTTATTCATAGTCTAATTCTTGTTTATTTTAATTGTCTTTCACTAGTATAAATTCTTCTTTTCTTCTCTTGTTCTTAGTTTACACTGATAGGTCCGATTTTTGGGCATTTATTTTTGAACAAAGGACATAAATTCATGTTAAATAATTGAGTAGGGACACTTAGGACCCGTAATTTGAACAACTTATGCTTAATTGAACAAAAAAATCCCGACTCAGTTAAATTAGCCCTACGCGGCCGTGCAGCATTTGTGCGCAGTCTGCGTTGCTATTGTGTGTGATGATGAAGCTTCTCTATGCGGTCCGCATGCCATTTGTGCGAGATCCGCGTTAGCCTAGTGCGACCGCGGTCCAAAACAGTGCGGACCGCGTGAAAAGAGTTCAGAGAAGGTAACATTTGGGTATTCGACCTGCGCGAACCGCGTTACATTTTTATGTGGTCCGCGTTGAACCAACGCGGCTGCGATCCAAATCAGTGCGGACCGCGTCGGTTAGTTCAGAGAGATATGTGTGGGTGTCATTGAACTGCGCGGACCGCGTGCCTTTTGGTGCGGTCCACGCCCCTCTGTCTATGTTACTGTGTCTGCAATTTTTGCATTCAACTAAACTGTTTATTTCATCTCATGTGCTTCAACTGACAATGTTAGACATGTATTCCTTGCAGACAATGGTTCAAA
The DNA here is from genome assembly GCA_026770625.1 of Nicotiana glauca. Taxonomy (NCBI): domain Eukaryota; kingdom Viridiplantae; phylum Streptophyta; class Magnoliopsida; order Solanales; family Solanaceae; genus Nicotiana; species Nicotiana glauca. The sequence goes on from MU769728.1 coordinate 70,717, forward strand.
AACGTGCGGGCAAAGAACAACAACCCGGGAGAGGTGGTTCCTCCCGAGGGGGGAAAAACAAGAGGATTGTAAAACTCACCCCCAAAACCGGGAGATGATAAAGAAAACCCACAAGATAATTCGGGAAGCTGACCGGGCTGCATCCCATTCCACGGGGAGTGAGTACGCACCTTCACAGAGTATTACCTCGGAGTCTGCCCCTACCCACATGTCCACATCATTTCAGCTCTGTGATTCCTCTTCTCCTGATCGTGCTAATGTGGACACTTCCAAGAAACTAGTGAATGTCGTCTCGGACTTGTCTGATGAGTCTGGGGCAGAAAATGAAATTGAAGAACAATACTCCACTTCTCCCACAACTTCACTATCAGGGGAGAGTGGAGGGTATGCTGAGGGAGGTGAGCCACAAGTCGGGGGGATAAAGCGAACCAGGAAACCGGAGGCATGGGCAGACATGTTTATTAATGAGGTTGCTTTTCACAAATTCCGGGAGTGGTGGCCCAAAAGAAAACTGATCCTGGAGAGGCAATTTATAGATGCTGATCTTGTCCCTCTCAACCCTCATGTGCAAGCACAATTCCGCGCTAGAGAGGGTTGGGGCTTCTTCAAGGAACGCTGTGATATGGCTAATGAGCATATGGTAAAAGTGTTCTACTGTAATGTTCACCATGTAGTTCGGGACTCAAAAGCAACAAAAGTGCGGGACAAAGTTGTGTTATTTGATGGTAAATCGCTAAATGAATTCCTGGGGTTCTAAGAAGAGGACGAATCTCAATATTTGGAAAAGCTGGCAATGAAAGAAGAGGTTCGTCCTTGGTTGGCCCAGCACTTGGCAGCTCCGGGTACAGTCCCAGTTTGGTTGACAGCATAAGAGAAGATCTATAGGAGCACTTTGAATTTTGAAGCCAAGGGGTGGTTGACTTTCGTGTGTAGTCGACTTGACCCGTCCACACATGATCACTCCGTTCCCATTCCCCGAGCTGTTTTGGTGGCCTCTATCATGGCAGGGTTTTATTTGAATGTGGGCAACATCATGTCATGGGTGATTTCTACAGTTGGTCAGGAGACCAAAACAAACTACCCTTTCCCAAACACACTCTCTTTGTACTTCAGAGACTTGAAAGTGAAGAAAGAGAGATATGATGTCAAGGTACCTCCGGTGGCCCCGTACTCATGGTACAGTCAATTGGGTCCAGACAACCCGAAGAGGGGCAAGAAGAATGTGGCATCTACTTCCACCGCACCTGGCTAGTTTGAGGAGCCAACGGTCATTGAGCAGCCCACTGAGCCTTCCACTGTCCCTGCTACTGATGAGGCATTTCCTTCAGGTCCTTCATCTACAGCTGGTCCTTTTATTGCAGCTGACCCGGTAGTCCCTTCATCAAAGACTCATCGGTTCACCGCAAACCAGCTCACCCGTTCCTTAGCCAGTTTGAACAACTGGATGTCAGCTGCGACATCCAAGTTGTCCACATTGGCCACTGCAGTCCAGACACAGAGATCACCAGTTACTTTTGAGATTCCTTCCTCCATTGAGGAAAAACTGAAGCAGATCCTAGCCAACCAGGAAAAGATGATGGAGAAGCATGATAACTTGACCAAAGCAGTTGGGGATCACAACAAGGCACTGGACAAATTAGCTCGGGAGCATAGAAAGTTGAGGAAGACAAAAGCCTCAAAGGAGTCAGTGCAGAAGGTGCGAGAGGATGTGGACAAGCTATTGGCGGATCAGATGCCGCTTGATTTGTTATTCGGGGATCTAGCTGTAGAGCCAACAACAGTGCAGCCACAGGAAGAGGAGCATAGGCCAAAGAAGAAGAGGAAACTCCCTAGCACTGAGGGAGTTGTGATTGAGGTAGCACAGGTACAGGAGGGTCCCTCCAGAGTTCCAACTATTGATGAGCCAGTTCCTGATCAGGCACCTGTCCCAGCAGCAGCAGCAGTAGCCGGGGACCAGTCTGAGGTCCCCGCCAGTACAGAGGACTTGGAGGCCACTGCCCAGCGCAGGGTGACGGATGAGGCTTGAGGGGCCATTCTATATCCTTTATTGATTTTTGGTGCTTAATTTGGTAGTTAGCATTGGGGACAATGGTAGCTTTTATTTGTGGGGGTGTGGCCCTACCATTTTGATTGACATTCTGGATTACTGTATATATTCTTTCACTTTTAGCACATTCATAGTTATTAGATGGTTTGTACATAACTTTTCATTTTAGATTTCTTCAACTCTATGTATATATTCATTTCCCCTAGTTGTATATTCTACTCTTCTTTTGTACATATTCATTCAGTTTTTATTTTGGTTTTTTATTTTCGTTAAAATTTTTTATTTTAGTTGCAAAGTTAGGCTCGTAGACTTTTAGTTTTGTTTTGGCGTTTTCAATAAGCCCTTGGTTTTCTTAATGCCACGGTTCTTTCCAAGAGTAGAGTGTTGTGCGAACCGGGTGACTCTTCCCAATGATAGATGGTGTGACAACCTTCTTAAGGGTTTGAGTCCGTTTTTTATTTTTCTTTTTGATTTCCAAGTTTTGTAGTTAACGGTATCTCAGGCAAAGCTTCACTTGGGCCTAGCACATTTTCCTTTGATCCTATGGTCAAAGACATTATATTGTGTTTAGGATGGTGAAAGTTGTGGCCTTGAGACTCTTGTGTTGACCAAACAATCATCATATGGTCATTATGGGCCATTGTGCGCTTGAATTGTAACTAAGGTCGTTGTGGGCCCTCAACTCCGTCTTTAGCAATCTTTTATTGTGTGTGGTGAGACTTCGAATTGTGAGCCCAAGTACCGAGTCGATGGTCTAGAACTTGCCCTGAATATTTGTTGAGGCGAAATCATAGGTGGAACTTGACTTGAGACGTGATTATAGGCTTTCCTTGATCCAAAATGCAAAATTTGAACAATTACCATGACCTACCAATGAAACGATCCCTAGTTCACCTCTTTTGATCCTTAAACCTTTTTCTTTCATGAACCAAGCTACAAGCCTATACCCGTTCTTAATGAGACCCTCTCTTGGCACCCAAATCTTCCCGTGAGTAAATGGCAAATGTCTAAGTTTGGGGAGGAGAGACAAGAAAGGCATCATTGCGGTAAAAAGGCACAACAGTAAAAGAAAAGGAAGGCAATGAAAGAGAGAAAAAGACAAAAAGAAAGACAAAAGTGAAAAAGAACCAAAAAGGGAATCCAAGGGCAACAAAAAAGTGAAAAAGGTGTGGAAAAGTAGACAAAATGAGAAAGGTTTTGAATTGCAAAAGAAAGATTGACAATGTATCTCTCTAACCCTTTGAAAGAAGTGAATTACTCAATTGAGTCAAGAAAGTGTGCCAAAATGAATCAAAAGAAGTGCTTAAGGGAAGATTGAACCCATCTGAACAAAAACATGTCCTACCTTTACCCAAAGCCTTCACAATGACTCCTCAAAAGCCCTATATGATCTTGAGTTGAGGTAAGCCTACATTAGTGGATACTTACATAAGGGGCAAGCATATGGTACGTAGAGCCAGACTTATGGCCTTTTCCTTGAGAGAGTTGAGTGAAATCTATCTACCTCGGTTTGTGTGTCAATACTCTAAACGGTGAGGTTCACTTAGGGAGATTTGAGGAGGTGTGAGTTTGGGTTCCACAATGACCAAAGTATTTGAGAAAAGGTCCTTGATGAAATGTGTCAACTCTCGATGCTCTTGTGTCATGCTTGATCCACAAGTTTTCAAAGTTTATATGTGTTAATGATGCATTCGCATTGAGGGCAATTGTTAGTCCCAATTGATGCTTGTTGAGGTTACTTTAGGATAAACAGGAATTACTTGGGCATTTTCCTTTGAAGGGTAGGTCTTATTTTATTTGCTTGAGGACAAGCAAAGGTTTAAGTTTGGGGGAGTTGATAAATGTGATTCTTATATGTTTTATACCCATTCTTGCCTAAGCTTTGTGCGTGAATTGCCATAAATTAGTCCCAAAATGCTTACAAGTTGCGCTTGATTGTAGGTTTGAGCGACAAGATGACAAATGTCAAAGATCGGCTCAAAAAGGAGTGAAATCTGCCAAGTGACAAAATACAAGTGAAGTGGGGAAACAAATGACCTGCGCGGTCCACACTGATGTGTCACGCGGCCGCGCAGGAGAGTTCAGAGGATGAATCATTTCAAGGACAACCTACGTGGTCCGCACTGCTTTGATATGCGGCCGCGCAGAAAAGTTCAGAGACCATGCAATTTCCATGTCAAGCTGCGCGGTCTGCGCTCCTTTCCACGCGGTCCGCGCCAATGAGGGTTCAGAGACTCAGTCATTCAAGGCAAAAGCCCACGCGGACGCACACCAAATCAGTGCGGCCCACGTTGATGATGTTCAGAGAGTGGTGTTTTCTGCCAAAAGTTCCACGCGGCCGCGCCCTAATTCTACGTGGTCCGCGCTCTTCATCCTGCGCGGCCACGCTACGTAGTGGTGCGATCCGCGCCCCCAGTTTCAAAAGCAAGTGATGAAGACCCAAACCCCTACGCGGCCGCGCGTCATTTGTGTGCGGTCCGCACCAGACCCTCAGGGGTATTTTTGTTCGATTTTTCCTATGTAGTATAAATAGAATATTTTACTTTTTTAGGTTAGGTTTTGGGGTATCAGATAGCAGCTGAGCTCGAGAATTCATAGTTTTAGCCTATTTTGGGCAACTTCTTCTTGTATTAACGTGGATTAGAGTAGATTAACATTGTAGTTAATTATTATGTCAATTTCATCTACTATTTCTTCAGATTTTGTTTCTACTATGTCTAGCTAAACCCATTAGCTAGGGTTGTGGCTCAACCCTAGTGTGGGTAATTAATCGGTATGATTGTTTAGTGCATGAATGATGTTGGGTATTTGTTATTTGGGTTAATATTATATTTTCATTAAGATTTGGTGGTTGCAAATACTAAGTCCAGCTTAGTGGGTCTTGACTCTTCTTGAGAAAGAGAGTCTATGACCCCAATATTAATTCCAACAAGGAATTAGGATGTACCCATGAGAATGGTAGTCCCAATTAACGGGTTAAACCTCGAGAGAGTAATTACCCAACTTGAACCCTAAGTTGCTTGGGCAAATTGGCCTACCCAATTGGTCTCGAGAGAGTCAATTGGGCAAAATCACTCTCTCTACCGAGAGGTGTGAGAGTGGGTGCAAAAGTGCAACGGTTATAGCATAAGTCCCATAATCATCATTCTTGCATTAGGAATCTCTATCCGTTAGTTGACCATCTAGGCAAATGTCACGACCATAGTGCCTTTCTCTATATTGCATACAACCTAGAATTGATATCTTAGCATAACTTAGCTTTACATTTGTAGTTTATAAATTGTAGTTGATAATCAAAAGAAAACCAAAAATGTTAGAAGATCAATTAGGAGCCAAAACGCAGTCCTAGACCATACAAACACTCAACTCCAAATTGAAGCTCCCTGTGGAAAATTGACCCCGATACCACTATTGGGTAAAAGTATTAGCGCCCGCTCTTCCTAAGGGTTGAGTCCGCTGCGATCAGAAATCACTCCCCGACATCTTCCAACATTGCTGCACCGGGTACAATCACTACGACATTAATAACCCATCCTGAGTCCGAGCTCACTCTCCACCTGCACAAGTCCATTCACCCCCGTGGACATCAATTAAATATGTGGAAACATTCTTCTAATTCAAAGTTATGTTGTATCCTTCTTCATTCAAGCAGCTCCTTCCTGTTATATCAAATCTCCTGCCGCATAATAGCCTATACTTCTAATAAAATCCATAGACCCCAATCACTTATATTCTCAAATCGTTCCAAACTCTCTTTAAGGTACGTGGTCATCCCACTGCAAAGACCATATGCAACTCCTCCACTCTCCCACTTTGACGGAACTCATCCCTTTAATCTACTACTCGACCTTTGGCCTCTTATACTCGGCCTCCTAGAAATTTTAGCCACCGCCTGACACTTTCCACATGTCTTTCCTCATCCTTTGCTGCTTAGCCACTGCCTTAAATAAAATCTATCTTCGTGGCACTTGAACCCACAATTGTTGCTAACTTTAAACCTTTCTGAAGGTCATCTTTCTCGAACCGTCAATATTAGAAATACTGATTCAATCCTAAACCACCGCACCCTGGGATATCTAACAGTTGTATCTCCAATACTATTTCATGATATTTTGCCCCAAAGGCAAATTGTAGAAGATCATAACACCGATAAACTTAGTACATTCGATTAGGAAAATGACACCCCATCATAGAAGAAAGCTCCACCACGCTTGAGAATGCCAAGTCTCATTACTTCCACTAACCCACATCTCACCATCCTTAGTTCGATTGCCTTTCCCTCGCCAGGAACAAAATACTGAATCTCGTGATTATGCACTGAGTAAACCTCCCTTCAAGTCATTCACTGCCATGACACTTAGGCAAACATCCTACCATCATATCACTACTGAAGAACAATCATTCATATGCATCATGGTAACCTGTGCCTAGCCTCAGAGCTCTCAAAAGTACCGCTACTGGGCTAAAACAATAAAATATCCTTCTACTAAGCAACGATAATAATCCGATCAGCTATACTAGGAGAAATATCCCGTATCACATCTGTAGTACCATTACGGTTATTCAACTCTCGATTTATAATAAGCGGTTCGCGTCGCATAAGATTAAGTAGAAAGGAAACAAGGGCATAATCCTCGAGGAATCTAATCGCATGGTAAGGAATCAAGAAGGGAAGTACTCCTAATAGTCCTGCAGCCTCCCGAGGATAAGTACAAATGTCTCCGTACCGATCCGCGAGACCCTACTAGACTTGCTCGTGACTCGTGAGACCTAGGAACCTAGTACTCTGATACCATATTGTCACGACCCAAAATCCTCTAAATGTTCTGATGGCGCCGGACACCGCTGTCAGGCAAGCCAACCAAAATACTTAATAAAATTCAAATTTTAATATTTGCTGAAGTCATTTTCCTTTATACATTAAATAACAAATAATGAACTTTACAGAAATAACCATGGAGTCTTTAACACACTTAATATTGAACAATCCTATAATCATCCCAGAACCCAGTGTCATAATTGCATGAGCGTCTACTAAGAAGGAAATAAAATACAACATCCGTCCGGAATACAATGGACAAAAAGTAAATATAATATACTGGAAAGGACTATACTAGTTGCGGGCCACCTCAAATAATGCAACTCACCTAGTCCCCGAATCACCCGTGCTGCTACGCCCAATAGAAGAAGTAGAGACGAGATGGTCGACTTTGACACTTACTAGTGGTCCAATAATGATGTCAATAATACATTAAATCGTGGATTTCTATAAACATGATTTTAATCTAATAGAAGAAAACAAGTAAATAATTATTTCTTTTATAGGAAATTTCCAAAATTCCTTTTCGTTATTATCCAAATATTCTCAAGCCATGAAGAGGCAATAACAACTTTAATAAGTTCAAGGCAGCAATACAAGTATGAGCAAATCATGCTGAGGCATACGGTCTGCTCCAACCGAAAATAAATTGTGCACTGCCGAGGGTCGAACGGCGCGAAACATAGATGCATCTATTTAATCTGCCGAGGTGTTCGGCCCGCTCCAAAAAAAAAAACACAGACAGTCAATAAAGAAGTCCACACAAAGTAATTGTCCAATGAAAATAAATCCTCTTTTAACCATTTAAGAAAAGAAGAAGTTTTATCTATTTAGAAATTCATTTACTAATTCGATGTGATTTAAGCAATTCAGGCTATCAATAGGTTCACAAGTAATCCAAGTATAGCATGCTTTGAGGTCCTAACTACCCGGACAATAGCATAATAGTATCTACGCACGGACTCTCGTCACCTCGTGCGTACGTAGCCCCCACAATTAGGAGCACATAACCAATTATCTCACCTATGGGGATAATTCCCTCTTACAATGTTAGAAAGGATACTCACCTCGCTCCGAAGTTCCATAACTGGCATTTCACGCCCTTTCGAAGACTCAAATCAATGCAAAAATACTCCAAAACTAGCCAATAATTATATAAACCCATTAATATACATTCAATTACTAATTATAGTCCAATTTATAATAATTCCTAACCCCGAACGAAAAGTTGACAAAATTGCTCTCAGACCCACGTGCCCGGATTCAAAAATTTTCCGAAGATAAAGTTTACCCATGACCTTACGAACTCAAATATATAGTTTATTCTCAATTCCATAAATTGTGGTCAAAATCCAAAAATCTCAATTTCTAGGTTTTTCTTTAAAAACCCCAAATTTTCCTTTAGATTCTCATGAATTTTGATGTTAAATCTAAGATATAATCACAAAATATAATTAAAAATTAGTTAAAGGAAGTTAGAAATGATTTGATACAAAAATCCACTCTCAAAATCGCCCACTCTCGGACTTAGGGTTCAAAATATGATAAAAGGAAGCAAAAACTCGAGTTACACAGCTAAAATCAAGCTGCAGATGTCGCATTTGCGATCCAGGGTTCGCAATTGCGAACAAAGAAGGGATGGAAAGGGTCGCATTTGCGACAAAAGGCTCGCAATTGCGAACTGGACATCGCAATTGCGATGGATATGTTCGCAATTGCGACCATACCAGAAGCAACAGTTTTTTCCGACACAAAAATGAGCATAACTTCTTCATACGATGTCCAAATTCGATGATTTTTTTGCTATGGCTCCGTAATTACGATACAGATCTAATGGTTCAATACACACTGAATTTGGATCTCATTTTCTTAATGTGTTACCCCTTTTTTCCCAAAGAAAACGACGTTGAAACATCAAATAAGAGCGCAATACAACCCAAAACACACCCGAGGCCCCCGGGACCCCGTCCAATCACACACCTCAGTCCCATAACATAATACGGACCTGCTTGAAGCATCAAATCACGTCAAACAACGCTAAAACCATGAATCATACTCTGATTCAAGCTTAATGAACTTTACAATTTCAAACTTCTATTTTCGATGCTTAAACCTATCAAATCACGTCCGATTGACTTTTAAATTTTGCACACAAGTCATATTCGACATCGCGGACCTACTCCAACTTCAAAAATTAGATTCCGACCCTGATATCAAAAAGTCTATTTCCGGTCAAACTTCTCAAAAATGTCACGATGCAATTTCTCCTGCATTGGGTTTCGTGATAGCACCTAGTCTTAAGGACTAGGTAAGCCTAATAATTGCGGAATAACAACCATGAATAATAACATCAAAATTTCTTTTGAAATAGTATTCTTATACCATGAACATCTTTTCAAAACCCGGTAATACAAGTCATAAGCTCTATAGAGTTTTTCCATACCATTTCTAAACACAACCGTAAAGAAATAAGTACAGTAGTAAGAATATAAAATAAGAAGGTGACTCCGAAGCCTGTGAATGCAGCAACAGGGCTACCTTGAGTCTCCTCGACAAGAATCCGCACAGCTACTAGCGAACAATACCTGGATCTGCACAAAAGAATGCAGAGTATAGTATCAGCACAACTGACCCCATGTGCTGGTAAGTGCCTAGCCTAACCTCGGTGAGGTAGTGACGAGGCTAGGACCAGGATACCAAATAAACTTGTGCAATATAGCGTACAAAATAATAGGAAGTATATAACAATGGTGGCAACAATGATCAACCAGTGATATGAATAGCAGGCAACAAGAACAAAATAAATATTTCTCAACAAATAATAAATACAAGTGCAATCAATTAATCAAGTCCTTCACATGTGAATCTTTCGCCTATAAATCCTTCAAGTAATAATCGCCAAGATAATATGCTTTTCAATAAATATATTTCGAATATATTTCCTTTCGAGTAAAAGTTACCTTGTGACACCTCATTTAAAAACCATAAATAATATAGGTCTCAAAACTTTCACATTTTCACGGCACCTCGTGCCCATATTTATATCACAATCGTACGGACAACTCACGTGTCATTAAATAAAACCACAATATTTTCCGCGACACCTTGCGCCCACATATCTCTGTCTCACATTTGCACATCAATATTCTTATTTTACTCAGTTCATAAGTTCCATACCGAATACAATTAAGAATATATTCAAGGAGCCTCATTCACTTAACATAAAGTAGAGTACAACTTCCAACTCAATTAGGATATCAACAAGAAAAGATAGAGTTATTTTTAGAAATAATTTGAACAAGAAAATACCCTTTTCAATTTAAGTACAATATCGAATAATCATTACCTTTAATACGAGAAATCAATAAATCAAAACGTAGTAGAAATCCCTTTTTAAGTAAAGTACAACCTCAAACGGTTTAAGAAAAATTTAGTTGAGAAATCAATTGAGTTAAAAATGTAACAATTGTTGAAATTTGAAGTATTAAACATATAAACAAAAAATAAGGTGAGGTATTGTAAACATTATGGATTCCAACATAAAGGATCACAACAGTAAGGGATCTAAACAGTTAATACACTTAAATTATTAATAACAAGTAAAGATGGGAGAGAGAAAACATGCTTCGGAGAATAAAAGGTAAAAACAGAATATCAATAGAATTATAAAGGAATCAAAATCCAACCACTAACAAGAATAAGGAAAACAAAGGCAGATTTTACTTTCTTTTCATATCTTGTTGCATGCGTGCAATCCGATCTCATTTTCTGTATCTCGTAGCAGGCGTGCCACCCGCTCCCCTTTCACGTATCTCGTGGTAGGCATACCACCCGCTCCTATTTCATTATATCTCATGGTAGGCGTACCACCCGCTCTCATTTTATTATATCTTGTGGTAGGCGTACCACCCGTTCCCATTTCAATTATCTTGTGGTAGGCTTACCACCCGCTCCCATTTTATTATATCTTGTGGTAGGTGTACCACCCACTCCCACTTTAATTATCTTATGGTAGGGGTACCACCCGCTCCCATTTCAATTATCTTGTGGTAAGCGTACCACCCGCTCCCATTTCAATTATCTTGTGGTAGGCGTACCACCGGCTCCCATTTCAATTATCTTGTAGTAGGCGTACCACCCGCTCCCATTTTAATTATCTTGTGGTAGGAATACCACCCGCTCCCATTTCAATTATTTTGTGGTAGGCGTACCATCCGCTCTCATTTACAAACCAACGAAAATAACAATAACATCCCGGCAAGGGAACAAGAGCAATATAATAACATCCTGAATATTTCAATAATAATCCGGTAAGGAAACAATAATATCCCAAAAATAACATTCCGGCAAGAGAAAAATAATATCAAAACAATAACATCCAGGCAAAGGAACAATAACATCAAAACAATCCGGCAACAGAACAATAATATTCTGGCAAGGTAACAATAATATTTCAATAATATCCCGGCAAGGGAACAATAATATTAAAATAATAATAACATATGAAGCGCAATAAACCACAACGGAGTCATGACAATTATAATACAAGACTCACGAGCATGCTTGACACCAACATATTGATACTCGTCACCATGCCTATACGTCGTACTTCACAATTAACATGTAACAAATAAGACATAACTCCCAATCCCTCAAGCTAAGGTTAAACCAAACACTTACCTCGCTTTGCAACCAGTTCAAAATTCCAACAAGCCTTTGCCTCGCGAATTCGTCTGAAGCTTCAAATCTAGTAATAATAATTCAAAATACTCAACACGAATCGTAGGAACTAATTCCATACGAATTTACACATTTTTCGAATTGAAATCCGAAATTTAGCTTAAAATTGCTCACGGGGCCCACGTCTCGGAATCCGACGAAACTCATAAAATCCAATAACTCATTCCAATACGAGTTCAACCATATAAAAATTATTGAATTCTGATGTCAAATGGACCTTCAAATACTAAATTTTTATTTTTGGAAAGTTTTACAAAAACTACAATTTCTTTTATCCAAATCCGAAATAAATGGTGAATATAACCATAGAAGCATGAAATATAATCACTTTCGGGTATAGAATACTTACCCCAGTCGAAGTCGTGAAGAAACCATCAAAATCTCCCAAAAACAGAGCTCCAAAAATCCGAATCGAAAATGAAGAAATGAAAGATTTTCAATCCTTAAGTTTCTGCCCAGGTTCGCATTTGCGGACAAAAACTTCGCATTTGCGAATGAACATTGTTTCCGCAATTCCCATAAAAACTTCGCATTTGCGAATGAACAGTGTTTTCGCAATTCCCATAAAACTTCGCACTTGCGAATGAACAGTGTCTTTGCAATTCTCATTAAAATTTCGCATTTGCGAATGAACAATGTTTTCGCAATTTCCATAAAATTTTGCATTTGTGAATGAACAGTGTTTTCGCAATTCCCATAAGACTTCGCATTTGCGAGTGAACAGTGCTGCACTAGAAACCAGCAAAACCAAAACTTCTCTGAAATGATCCGAAACCACCCCGAAACTCATCCGGAACCTCCCAGACACAAACCATATATGAATTTCAATCATAAAACACATTACGGACCTCCTCGCACACTCAAAATGATGAAAAGAGTCGTCTTAATCCGATATTGACCAAGATCAAAATTTTTTCAAAAAATCTTATATTTTTCAACTTTCGCCAAAATGCGTCGAATTGTTCTACAAACTTCTAACTCCAAATTCGAACATGCTCCTAAGTCCAAAATCACCATACAAAACTATTGGAATCATCAAAATTCCATTCCGAGGTCGTTTCCTCAAAAGTCAAATCTTCGATCAAATTTAAGAAATCTTTAGCCTTAGATTTCTAGATTCCGTTAAATGGCGATAATTTGATCTAGGGACCTCTGAATTCGATTTCGGGCATATGAACAAGTCCCAAATCATGATACAGAACTACCGGAATGGTCAAAACTTGGATCCGGGTTCGTTTGCTCAAAATATTGACCGAAATCAACTCAGTTGAGTTTTAAAGCTCTAATTCCTAATTTAATCCATTTTTCATACAAAAACCTTTCAGAAAATTATGCGGACTACGCACGCAAGTTGAGGAATTATTTATCGCGCTACAAGGTCTTAAAACACCGAGATGATATTTAATTTAAGATGACATTTTGGGTCATAAAAAAAAACCTTCAAATTCTATCTTTAGCTAAATGGCTCCAAAATGACCTACGGACCTCCGAATTCACTTCCGATCATGCTCCCAACTCCAGAATTACCATACGGAGCTATTCACAGACTCAGAATTCCAAACGCACATCGATAACACTGAAATGCACTTCAAGCCAAACGTACAAAATTTCTTCTAAAATGCTAACTTCTACAATAGTCGTCAATATACTCCCGGGTTATCCGAAAATCCGAACCGGGTATACGCCCAATCCCGAAATCATCATACGAACCTGTTGGAACCTTCAGATCTCGATTTCGAGGTCGTTTACTCAAAATCCGATCTTAGCTAATTCTTACAACTTAAAGCTTCTAAAATAAGAATTCTCTTTCCGAATCATCTCTGAATTTCGCGAAATTCAATTCCGACTATGCGTATAAGTCATAACAACTAAAATGAAGCTACTCATGGCTTCAGACTGTTAAACGATGTGTTAGGGCTTAAAACAACCGGTCGGGTCATTACAAAAAGAGAACAAAATCATTGATAAGACATTATTTGACCAGACAGAAATTTAGTAATAGAAAGAAAACTTTTGAAACAGTCCAAAATATGCTATAACATTTGTGTGGCTATACGATTTTTAAACCTTGCAACATTAAACTTTTTATAATATTTGCGTGGCTATAAAAATTTGCCAGTTAAGGTAAGATATGATGTTAAGTTAAATAATTTTCAATAAGAAAAATAGTAGTATTATTCTTTTTAGAGTAACATGTAACGGCAAGTAACCATCTATAGTAACTCTAATTTAATTTGATAATTTTAAAAAAATAAATAAATAACCAATTATATAAATTTTGGTCCTCCCACCAAAATCCATAGATATAGAAGTATTAAAGTCAAGAATTTTTTTTGGTATTTGGTATCTACACTAGTTCGAAATCGCGCAGTGTAGAGCTTATTAAAAAGAAAAATATTTCCTACCAGAGAAGTCTTCATTTCGAGAGTTATCTTGAACCCGAAAGGCAGTCCGGTATATAAAATATTCCATATTTTATGCAGCGTCCGGAGAAGGGCCGCACTCCCAAGAGGGTGTAATGCAGACATACATCCTACCATACTGCAAGTATTAATGGTTGATCACACCGCTCGAACTCGTTACTTATAAATCACACAAAGACAATTTAACTGTTACTCCAAGACTGCAACTCGAACCCGAACCCTGTAATTAAAGGTGAAGTAATCAGCTCGTTCATCCAAGCATCTATGTGTTACTATACATCACTGCCTCAAGCTCCTGTTAATTGTCTGTATTGCTGTAAGTAAATAAAACAGTAATTTTTCTGAAAAATAAAACAGAAAGTTAGTAGAAATAATTCTGAAAAATAATATTCGAACTTCAAAATAATTTTTGAAACGTTGAAGGAATAAATCGAGCCCACTGAATACTCAGTATGTCCTTAAAGAAATTATTCCCTTCAAGTACCCGAGGTTTTGGAATATATCCTCCCAGGATAGAACGATTTAACTCACCAGTGTATCGGTACCTAAAACTCTGGTGATCGACGAATCACTCGATTGTAACGACCCGACCGGTCGTTTTGAGTACCAGTGCTCCGTTCAGTAGTCGGAGGTCATGAACAGCTTCATTTCGGGTATTATGACTTGCTTGCATGGTCGGAATTTAAATTCGGGAAGATCAGAGTTAAATTTAGATGAGAATTCTCATTTGAGAAGCTTAAAGTCAAAAGAATGAACTAGGATTGGATTTTTGAGTAAATAACCTCGGAATTAGGATCCGAAGGTTCCAGCAGGTTCGTATAATGATTTCGGACTTGGGCGTATGCCCGGAGTGGGTTTTGGATAACCTTGGAGCATTTTGGCACCTATTGTGGAAGTTAGCATTTTAGAAGAAATTCCATAAGTTTGGTTTGAAGTGCATCTCGGTGTTATCAATGTCCTTTTTGGAATTTCGAGATTGGGAGTAGCTCCGTATGGTGATTCTGGAGTTGGGAGCGCAATCGGAAGTGAATTCGGAGGTTCGTAGGCCATTTTGAAGCCATTTGGCTAAAGATAGAAAGTTGACGGTTTTTGGAGAGTTTGACCGGGGGGGGGGG
>MU769739.1:3758-27169 GCA_026770625.1 Nicotiana glauca
AAAAATGAACTCGCGGCCTATCCAAAACTCACCCGAGCCTTCGGGCCTCCAAACCAAATATGCACACTGACTCAAAAACATCATACGAACTTACTCGCACGATCAAATCGCCAAAATAACATCAAAATCAATGAATTGACCCTTAAAACTCAAGAAATCTTCCAAATTTTCATAAACTTCCAAATTTCCAATTTAAGGCCGAATCACGTCAAACGACGTCCGTTTTCAACCAAACTTTACAGGAAGCGCTTAACCAATAAATATGACTTGTACCGGGCGTCGGAACCAAAATACGAGCCCGATACCATTACTTTTTGATCAAATTTCAGTTTCATTTTTCTTAAACATTTTTAGAAAACAATTTAACAGAAAAATTCTTTTACTGGGGTTCTGAACCTCCGATTTCGATTCCGGGCATATGCCCGAGTTCCATATTTTTCTACGGATTTTCTGAGACCGTCAAATCACGGGTCCTGGTCCGTTTACCAAAAATGTTGACCAAAGTCAACTATATCAGTATTAATATCAAAATTCTTTAAATTTTTCACATAACTCATATATTTCAACATGTAAATTTTCCGGCTTCGTGCCCGGACTGCGCACGCAAATTGAGGCAACTATAAATGAGGTTTTCAAGGCCTCAGAAGCTCGAAATGCTTGAGAAAACAAGTGATGACCCTTTGGGTCGTCACATGACTAATGGACAATTATTGATTAAATTGAAATGAACTAAACTAAACTAATTAAACTAACTAATAACATCAATAGAGAATTACAAATTAAACAAATCAAAATCAAATAGTGCCCAAATAGGATCGAGAATATCAAGACTGTAAGAAAAACATATTCGAAACACACAATCAAACTAATAGAACAAACTTAATCATACATGAAGCTTGAATAAAATTTAAGCAAATCAAAACTCAAACAAACATTAAACAAGATCAACCCCAATTTTAGAGAACTCAATCACAGCTAAATTGACAAATAAACCTATTCTCACTATTGATTAAAAGAGGATGAAGAATAAACAAATATGAAACAGGCTAACCTACTCGAACCACTGGTTCAACGAATTGATAAAAATATGAGAAGAAATAAAATCAAACCCTAAATTGACTAGTCAGAAAGCAATATCAATTATGAGGGAGAAATTACTGAAGAAGAACAAAGAAAAACTCACTTGTGGAGTCTTAGGGTTCTACCGCCTCTTAGATTAAAAATTTGAGCAACTCCGGTAAAATTCGAACATAGCTGAAGGTGGATCATCATAAGGGGAACGAGGAGATCACATGATGTTTATTTGGTGTGATTTGGAGGGTTTAGGGTGGCGGCGCCATCGTGCACGGTAGTGGTGGAGCCTAGGGTTTGGCTTATTCGAAGCATTCCAGTGATGTTCAAAGGAAACAGGCACCGGATATGGAAAGAGGAGGGAAGGAGGGATCTGTGGTAAAAAGTTAGGAGTCATTGGTGACTCGCCGCCGGCGGAGACAATTTCCGCACGGCGGCTTAGGGCGGAGGGGAGGCGGAGAACAGAGGTACGAGGAAGAAGGTATGTGGTCTCTAGGGTTTCTTTAGATTTTGGACAATTTTTTGTAAAATCAAAATCAATTATGGGTCGTTGGATGATAAAAGATAGACGGATGAGATTGAGTTGAATCTAAACATCTCAAAATGACGTAGTAATTGGTATGATATTACGTCATTTAAACGGTCTGGAAAACTTTGAGATTGGACCGGGTAAAGGGGTGGGTTTAGGCAATTTTGGCGAGGCTTGGGGTTTGGGCTTGAGTGTTTGAGCAAAAATGACCCTATTTTGCTGGCCCTTTGCTTCTTTATTTCAAATTCTTTTATTTGTTTTCTTCTTTTCTTTTTTTGTATTTTATTTATTTAATTTTTTTTGAATTTTAGACTTTATTAAATGCAAAATTAAATATAGCCAAAACCTGATTGAATTCTAAATGAGACTAATTAAATTTCGTAAAATTAACTAGATTCTAATTTTAAGACAAAAAGTGAAATTAAATGAACAAAAATGTAAAAGGACTACTTTGTTATTTTTTTCTCTTATTTTCAATGATGATTAATAAATCTAAAAATCTAAAATTAAGTCCTACATGCGAGTATGATATTTTGTAATTTTTTATATTTTTTATATTTTTATGACAATTAAAAATGCACATAAAAATGCAAACAAAACCCAAAATTATGCAATTAATTCCTAAAAATTTAACTATTAAAAGAAAAAAAAATCTAATTTCAATGAATTCTATAGGAGTAATTTAAGCGTGGCAAAAATCACGTGCTCACACAAATGAGGCGAGATAAGGCCGAAGCATGTTGTTCATCAAATGCATGAACATTGCTGGGGCATTGGTCAGCCCAAAAGACATCACAAGGGACTCATAATGACCATATCTGGTCCTGAAAGCTGTCTTAAGAGTATTCCAGTTCCTGATCTTCAGCGGGTGATACCCTGAACAAAGATCAATTTTGGACAACATTCTCCCTCCCTGAAGCTTGTGAAACAAAACATCAATGCGAGGCAGGAGATACTTGTTCTTAATGTAACCTTGTTCAGGTGCCTATAATCATTGCACATCCTCATGGTGCCATCCTTCTTCTTCACAAATAGAACAGGAGCACCCCACGGCGAAACACTAGGCTGAACCCTTTATCATGGAGTTCCTCAAGTTGCTCCTTCAACTCTGCTGGTGCCATACAATACGGTGGAATAGAAATCGGTTGAGTTACCAACACCAGATCAATACCAAAATCAATAGCCTTGTCCAATGGCATGCCCGACAGGTCTGCAGGAAATACATCAGGAAAATCCGTCATAACTGGAACAGAATCAACGATGGGAGTCTTTGTACTGATATCCCTCACAAATTCTAAGTATGAAAGACAACCCTTCCCAACCATTTGCTGGGCATTTAGAAATGAAATGACCCTACTGGGAACATAATCGGTCGAACCTCGCCACTCAAATCTCTGCACTCGAAGCAACCCCTCGTAGCAAGTAGCGGCGGGGACTGAAGGGAGCCTTGCACACCCGGATGCCCACTAGAAGAACCGACATAGATGAGCCCTGAACTGATGAGCTGGAAGAGCATTGAGAGATGAGTGACCCTGATGTGAACTGTGAGAACCATGGCAAGCTAACCCACTACGGTGACCTGAACAGGCTAGCTGAGCATGCCTGAATGTACAACCTCTACCATGCTGAAACTGGCCTCCCGAAGAAGAACCTCCAAAACTACCAGATCCCCAAGGCCTCTTGGCCTCCATCTCCTGGCGAGGAACTGACTCAATCTCTCTAGCAATGTCAACCACCTCCTCATAAGAAGCATAGATACTCTCTCTCTCTCTAGTCAGAAAAATCCATAGATGATAATTTAGGCCATCAACGAACCTCCTGATCCTCCCCCTATCCATGGGAACTAGCCAAATAGCATCACGAGCCAATTCGGAGAACCTCATCTCATACTGCATCACGGACAGGCCCTCCTAACGCAGCTTCTCCCTATAGTAATACAGTACATACCTCTCTAGGAAGAGAATAGAGAACTGATGCTAGGTAAGGGGAGGTGCACCAACAAACCTAGACCTCTCATAAACCTCCCACCAAGTGAATGAAGCCCCAGAAAACTTAAATTAGTAAATAAGACCCCACTAGTCTTTAGAATACCCATTGTACGCAACATCCTCTGACATTTATCCAAGAAACCCTAGGCATCCTCGCCCTGTTCACCACTGAAAGTCGGAGGCTAAAGTTTACCAAACCTCTCTAATCGACGCTACTCGTCATCAGGCATAATTGGAACCACAAAATCCTGAGCAGGTGCAACTGGCTAGGCTAGTGGTGCCTCCAGTGTCTGAAGTCTCTGAACAACCTGCTCAGGTGTACGGGCAGCAGGAGTTTGAGTGCCTCCCGCGGCCTAAGAAATAGGTGCTGTGGTAGAAACTCTGACTGCTTGAGCGAGGTTAGTGCACACAGTTAGAATATGAGAGAAAGTCTCCTACAGACCTAGAATAACAATAGGCACAAACGGTGCCTCAGCTGGTGCTACCGGAGCATCCCCAATTGGAGCCTGATCATGAACTGGGGTGGCGGGTGGGTCTATAAGTGTTGTCCTAGCTGTTGTGCGGGACACACCCCTGTCCGTACCACGGCCTTGACCGCTTCTTCAGCCTCTAGTGGCCCGAACCGGTGGTACTAGTAGTCATCCATCCTAACCAGTAGCACGTGTCCTCGCCATCTATGAGAGAATAGAATAACAGAAGTTTAGTACTCATATCAACAGGTTCGCAAAACAGAATTCAAGAATATGAAGTTTTTCCTAAAGGTTTTATAGCCTCCCGAGGATAAATACAGACGTCTCCGCACCAATTCGCGAGACTATACTAAACATGCTCATGACCCGTGAGACCTATGTAACCTAGGCTTTGATACCAATTCGTCACGACCCAAAATCCAACCCAATCATGATGGCGCCTATCGTGGAACTAGGCCAGCCACTTATTTCCAATTTCTCATTTTACCCAAATTATTAACTTCAAAAAACATCAATTTTAAAATAGAAATCCAATAGTAAAAGATAAAAGTGTCAAAAAAGCAGAAAGAAACACAACCCCGATCGCGGGTGTCACTAGTCATAAGAAAATTTAATACAACTGTCTGAAATAAAAATCTAGAATAGTCTGAAAACATCCAATAAAAAGCCAGAGGAAGATAAGGAAAGAGAAGGCAGAAATGTGCATCCCCAAGAAGCTACCTCACAATCTTCGACTGAAGTCCGCACAAGGAAGATCAACAACCGCTATCATGACCAGATACACGTGGATCTGCACACAAGGTGCAAGGGTAATGTGAGCACACTAACTCAGTAAGTAACAAGTCCAACATGCGGATTAACATGTAGTGACAGACCAAACCACAATAGGCAATTAGCAATTTACATAACAGAAATGTAGACATGCT
Organism: Nicotiana glauca; assembly: GCA_026770625.1. Classification (NCBI taxonomy): domain Eukaryota; kingdom Viridiplantae; phylum Streptophyta; class Magnoliopsida; order Solanales; family Solanaceae; genus Nicotiana; species Nicotiana glauca. The sequence continues at coordinate 8,743 of MU769739.1, forward strand.
TATAATTCAAGTAAAACTCAACAGTAATAGATGCAACTGATCAGTAAAAAGTTCAAAACTCAGATATTTCATGTATGTACCAATTAATAACTGGAATGCTCAATGTTCTATAATGTCCACTCACAAGTGCTCAACCACTCGGTACTATATATGGCAATCGGCTTTGGGAAGATCCATTCGGGAATATACATCACTGACCGTAGTCATCCAGTACCGAGGACATAGGCCGATCCAGCCTCATGGAGAAGGTCCATCTCCCGATATAGTACTTCGGACAAGATCCATGTCCATGGAAGATCCATCCCTCAATATAATCATCTACTGCACTCAATAGGGGTGTAAAGACTGTGGATGGGCTTCTCTTAGCCCAAGAGGTATATCAATGCCAGCGAAGGCATGAGTATATCTGCTGCGACATATAGCCCGATCCTATACTATCAATCTATATCTGGATCTCAGCCTCTGTCACGACCCTAGTCGCCCTTTATGAACCATCATGATAGCACCTAGTCTCTATGACTAGGTAAGCCTAACACATGCGGAAAAGAAATAGTTTGCGGAAAGAAACATAATTATAAACCAAAATAACAAATAAAACAGTGTCTAAGATTCCACCCGACAGATAACAGCACAAGATTCTCAACATAACACTCCCAAAATCCGGAACCCCAAGAATCACAAGCTGAGAGATTACATAAAAAGCTCTAACTCAAGAAATGTCTATCAACAAGGAAAAATACAGAACGACAATACTAGTACTGAGAATAGAAAGAGACTCTTCGGTCTGCAGATGCTGTAGATATACCCTGGAGTCGCTACCAAAGTGCCTCGCCTTAAGTGTGATAAGACTGAGAGGAAGTACGTGGATCTGCACATGAAAACATGCGCAGAAAGAGCATGAGTACACCACAACGGTACTCAGTAAGTGTGAAGCCTAACCTCAGTCGGGTAGTAACGAATAAATTCAGGGCCCTACTGAGGTTATATGAAGTACAAGGTTTAACAGTATAGGAGAAGATAGTATAATTAAGTGCAAAATTAAGCAGTAACACATGATAGAAAGAACAACAACAGTTATAACAGAGACAAGAAATCACAGAAAGGAATACAGTTTAAAAAAGATATAACAACCGGGGATCTCCTAGGATACCGTCTTGTAGTCCCAAATATAATATCCAGTGGATATCCCGAGATATCGTCCCGTAGTCCAATTTTATATATCATGTGGATCGCCCGGGATACCATCCCGTAGTCCAATTCATAGTGCGTGGGGATCTACTGAAATCCCGATCCGTAGTCCCAAATATAAATACCCAGTACTGGAAGAATCTACTAGGTGTATTCCTGTTGTTCCAGTATAAAAGTGTAGGGGGATCTCCCGGAATAAAAATCCGTAGTCCTAGAGTAAATAAATAGGGGGATCTCCTAGGATACTGTCCTGTAGTCCCAAAGTAAATACACAACAACGACAAGAAGAGTGCTCAATTAAATCAAAGCTCATACCAAGGTAAAACATGTATTTCTAACCTAGCATGCTGCACATAGTCAGAATAAGGCAGTTTGAGCAAATAAGCAATTGAGTCAATTAGGCATGGTTCCCTAAGCTAGCAGCAAGCTTAAATTAAAAGTAGTATAAACAGGAAAAGAAATCACAAAGATAGATACTAATGAGAATGGATTTTAAACAATTAGCACAAGTATGCACTCGTCACCTCACGTACAAGGCATTTCAATTATCAACAATACCAAAATCTAAGGGGAGTTTCCCCACACAAGGTTAGGCAAGCCACTTACCTCGAACCGGCTCAAAATCAACCTGAATCCACACTCTTGCCACAAGTACTCGACTCCAAATGGCCAAAATCTAATCAATTCAATTGCATAATGCAAAATAACACTTCAAGTAACTAATTAATTCTAAGCTAGTTCACAAAATTAGGAAAAATAACCAAAATGCCCCTTCGGCCCACAATCAGAATCGGGTAAAATTTACATATTTAGAATCTTCACAATCTCACGAGTCTAACCATACCAAAATTATCCAAATACAATGTCAAATTCCCAATCGAAACACGAAATTTAGGTCTAAGAACTTTTTCCAAAATTTTCCCCAATTTTCATCTCAAAGTAAAATTTAAAGGACAAAACTAAGATTGGATGATAGAAATACAACTGAAAAGGGATTAGGAATCGTTGCACACTTATTTCCTCTACAAAATCTCCCAAACTCGCCCTCTCCGGATCTTCAAATCAAATCTCTCACTTTTGAAACTAAACCTTCGTTTATGCCCTTTTCTGACCAATGAAACCGCATCTATGGCTCTGGGATCGCACCTACGGTCCCGCTTCTGTGAAGACCTAGCCGCATTTGCGAAAATTCATTGAACGGGACTTTTCACACCTACGACTGCATTTCCGCATATGCCTTGACTACATCTGCGGTCAACTCCCTTTTCGCATCAAACCGCTTCTGCGGGCTCGCACCTGCGATCCCCAAGTCGTAGGTGCAGTTATGACAGCAGACTAGCAGCTTCAACTGTAAACTCTCAACTCCAAACTTCCCTTTAACCATCCAAAATTATCCCGAGGCCCCCAGACCTCAACCAAAAGCACGAACAAGTCTAATACCACCGTTCAAACTAATAAGAATCTTCAAAACACCTCAAACAACATCGAATCAACCAATTAGCATCAGATTCAAGCCTATGAACTTCCAAAACTCTCAAAACGCTTTCAATCAAAAATTCTATCAAACCTCGTCGGAATAACTTGAAATTTTGCACACACGTCACATTCAACACTATGGAGCTGCTCCAACTTCTACAATTTCATTCCAATCCCGATATCAAAATTTCACTATCAAACCGGAAACTTCAAAAATTCAACTTTCAACATTTCAAGCCTATATTAGCTATGGACCTCTAAAACACAATCCGTACATGGCTCTAAATCTGAAATCAGCCAACGGAGCTAACGAAACCATCGGAATTCCATTTCAAGGTCGTCTTCACACTACTTCAACTACCGCCCAAATTCTATAACTTAAACTCTCATTTAGGTACTAAGTTTCCTAAAACTCTTTGAAACTCCAAATAAATACTCCCTGCAACTCATAATAGTAGAAACAAATACGGAGAATACAATTAATAAAGGATCGTGGTGTTAATTCTTAAAACGACCGACCGAGTCATCACAACCTGACTGAGTCTATACTCTCCAGTCTCACACACACGGGCTAAAGTGTCATGATACAAGCCCGATCAATGATATGATATGTCAAGTAGCAATAATCGAGATTGAGGCATGATATACTATGCATGAACAGGACTGAGTATAGATTATAAATGAAACTATTGACATGATAGCAAGAAACGACCGCTCAGGACTCAAGAATGCCGGCATGAAGCCTTAATATGATATTAATAATAATTTGTAGCTTATCAACTTAATCACATAATTAGAACACAATATCAACGAAAAGAGTCACTAAGCGGTGCTATGGAATGATCCAGGCCGCATTTCTCATAGTGCACTCCCACATGCCCGTAATTTGGCATTGCGTCATCTCAATAGTGATCATAGAAAACACAGTTCGGGTTTCGAACCCTCAGAACCAAGATTGGAAGCGTTATTTACCTCAAGCCAAGCCAAAAATCTAGCCCACGATTTGTCACGACCCAAAATCCACTAAGGGTCGTGGTGCCGCCGGAAACCTCTGTCAGGCCAGCCAACTACCTTATGAATTAATTCCTCTTTTAATACTTTTGAAAATCTAAGGTTTTTCCTTCCATTTTTATAAATAAAAGTCTACTATTAGAATTCAAATTTAAATAATAATAGTTAGTACAAATCCGTTATAAACCATCCCAGAAACCCGGTGTCACAAGTACATGAGGGACTACTGATAGGGGAAATAAAATACAACACTCGCCCGGATCACTGTGGACGGGAAGTAAATACAGTACATTGGAAGGAACTACTCTAGCTGCGGTCGCCTCAATGATGCAGCTCACCTAGTGCCAGCGTCATCCATGCTGCTACGCCCAATAGGCTTCTAGAGGTATATATACCAGTGCAACAAAAATGCACAAAAGTGTAGTATGAGTACGTAATCAACGTGTACTCAGTGAGTGTCCCGCCTAATAAGAAAATTCTTAGCTTATCAATTTAGAGGCCGATTCTTAGTTTAACAATCAAAATAAGCAAATTCTCAGTTTAACAATTCAGGAAATGATGTTTAAATCTCTTTTTAAATTTGTTCACTAATCAAAGGTGATTTAAACAATCCAAGTCATCAATGAATTCATAATTTACTCAAGTATAATATGCTTTTGGGTCCAAGACTACCCAGACAATAACATAATAGTAGCTACGCACGGACTCTCGTCACCTCGTGCGTACATAGCCCCCACAAATAGGAGCACATAACCAATTTAACTCACATATGGGGTAAATTCCCCCTCACAAGATTAGAAAGGAGACTCACCTCGCTCCGAAAACCGGCATTCTACATTCTTTCGAGGACTCCAATTGATGCACCATGCTCCATCACTAGCCAATGGTTACACAAATGCATTAATATATGCTCAAATATTCATTACAACTAATTTATAGCAATTCCTAACCCCGATTGGAAAGTTGACCAAAATGCCCTCGGGCCCACGTGCATGGAATTCAAAACTTTTAAAGCTTACACATAACCTTAGGAACTCGAACATATAATTTTCTCTTAATTCCATACTCGAAATCGTGGCTAAATTCCAAGAATATGATTTTTTAGGTTTTCCACCAAAACCCCAAATTTTATACTAATTTCCATCCCTAATTCCATGTATAAACCTTGTATTTAACTCAAAGCTAGCATAAATTACTTACCTCATTACAAGTGACGAAAATGGCGTCCTTAAGCTGCTCCCCATCGACTCCAATGGAAGAAAAAGGGGGTTGAAATGAGATCAACCCCGAACTTAAAACATCCTCACTACCCCAGTCATTTCCGCTTCTGCGAAAATGTTGCCGCTTATGCGGTTCCGCATTTGCGGACAATAGGCCGCTTCTGCGGCTTTCCCCTGGCCTAGCCCCTTTCGCTTCTGTGATGCTCCTTCCGCAGGTGCGGTCCCACTTCTGCAGAACCTCGACCGCATCTGCGGCCCACGACCCTTCGAACCATTACGCTTCTACGGTGCCCTTTACCGCCTTTGTGACTCTTCTTTTACGGATACCTGACCGCATAGGCGGTCCCAACTCCCCTTGTCTCCCAACCACTTCTGCGGCTTCTTTCACGCTTTTCCGGGGCCGCTTCTGCGGCCCCATCTCCGAAGAAGCGGAAATACCAGCAACCAGCAACTCAGCTATTTTCAAAAATCCATTTTCGATCCGTTAACCACCCGAATCCACCCGAGGCCTCAGGGACCCCAACCAATCATACCAACTAGTCCAAAAACACATTACGGACTTGATCAAGGCCTCAAATCATAACAAACAACACCAAAACCGTGAATGACACCCCGATTCGAGCTTTATGAACTTTGAACTTTCCAACTTCTATTCCTGATGTTTAAGCCTATCAAATCACGTCCGATTGACTTCAAATTTTGCACAAAAGTCACATTTGACATTGCGGACCTACTCCAACTTTCGGAATCGGATTCCGGCCCCGATATTAAAAAGTCATCCTTCGGTCAAACTTCTCAAAAACCTCCAAATTTTTATCTTTAGCCAAATGGATCCAAAATGACATACGGACCTCCGAAATCACTTCCGATCGCATCCCCAAATCCAGAATCACCATAAAGATCTATTCATAGTCTCGGGATCCCAAACATACATCGATAACACTGAAATGCTCTTCAAGCCAAACTTATGAAATTTCTTCTAAAATGCTAACTTCCTCAATAGGCGCCAAAATGCTCCCGGGTTATCCATAACCCGAACCGGGCATACGCCCAAGTCTGAAATCAACATACGAACCTGCTGGAACCTTCAGATCCTGATTCCAAGGTCGTTTACTCAAAATTCCGATCCTAGTTCATTCTTTCAACTTTAAGCTTCCGAAAGGGGATTTCTCTTCCCAAATCAACTCCGAACTTCCCAAAATCAAATTCCGACCACACGTACAAATCATAATACCCAAAATGAAACTGTTCTTGGCCTCCGACTGCTGAATGGAGCGCCAGTACTCAAAACGACCGGTCGGGTAATTACATTCTCTCCCTCTTAAATTACGTGCTGAGAACTATACGAAAGTAGTCTAAAATCACTGTTTAGCACCTCATGCACCTCCCCGTGCTACCACAACTTAGCTAAGCACATTAGCTCAATAAATTATGAAGATATTCCCTTTTTATTCACACAAATAAGCCTTAGAGCCCAATTCCAACATCTGAAATTCTATGCCTGGCCTGATTTCAACATAAGATCACCAAATCATTCACCACACGCTGTACCCAACATGACTGCATAACCTTGCTGAATTCTTGCTTTGCAACAATTAACCTACAGGACCACGATAATATTTTCTGATTAACTTAGCCAACATTCAACGAGTCAGATGCTCCCATTGCACCTCATGACATAAGCAAGTCTTACTCTAAATCTTACAATACCGCCACGACGGATGAGATGCCGAAATTCATAATCAGCTACCGAGCCAACCAATCATTGATTCTATACTTCTGATAAGAAACATTGCTACATTCTGAACCAAATAATGATCTTTGCTCCTTAATATACTTCATATAATCAGATTGCACTGATCCTAAATCCCACAATCTCATCTTACCTAGTACGAACTGCTGAGGCAACAATCCGAACACAACACAAACGGAAATCGAACTTTGGTAGGAATTACCTAACCCCCACACTAATACAGACCTTCTTTAAAAGATTGGAAGCGAACCACACAAAGAAATAACATATAGAAAAACCAGACTCGACATCACACTGTTGCGGCGCGCAACCCGATCCACACATAGATCTTACATAAGGAGATTGCACTTCGAGCTAAACCTGCTCATTACAATAAAATATCGAATTTCGATCGTAAGAACACTAAGTGCATATTACCATCCCTGAGAAAACACATAGCGCTATAGGCTACAAAACTCAAGCACAACTGAGGTACGATACAAGATCTAAATCTCAAGAGTCATCCTGCTCACATAACATCATTGCAATGCAGAACCCCAACACATAAGAATTTACTAAGTCGTCTTACAACTTATACGGCGCAATACATCATTACCTGGAATAGCTGATGACAAAATAACACCTCGACTGTTCCTCCATAGGGAACGCTCACTGAAATGAACACAACTGGCCTGATACAAAGCCCTGTTCACAAATAATCAATCCACCGATCTCGAGCCGATTTCCGATTGCGCCCACTTAGCCAATGACCTTTCGAAGGTCCATAGTAACCCCCTTTTGCCTCATATCACGTAAGAATAACCATCACAACCAGAGCAACCTCCTGAGTTCATAACCCAATATATAAAGTGCCCTCCCGGCATAAATTCTCAAATTAATGATATTACCACAAATCCTCATACTTAGTTTAAATCTTTAGCCAATCAAGTGACTACATGCCACACTTATACAGTCTTTCCGTGGGACACGCTCCCACAGTCTTCCAAAATAAATAACGGGTCTTCACATCTAAACCATCGGACGCACTAATGCTGAAAAGCGACCTAGAATCCTTAACCAGGATACAAAACCTCTTCCACAACACATCGATCTTAGGTGACGCTGAGGACAATACCAATTTACTCTAATCCTTCAACCCTTTCCTTGCTCATCCGAGCACGTGACATCCTTGTCAACACTGAACTGGAACCTTGATCCTCACTTCGTATTTCCATGCTACTCACTGCACCCAACGTGCCAACATATGATAGAATACGATTTTCATCATAACACTAAATTCATTAATATTTTCACATTTCACCATATAAGAACCTTGCACTTAACTCACTTCAGGAGAATCATAGCGATATACCGGTAATTTCCTATAACCGTGGAATATGCAAATCTGCAAGTAGTGGTCCAAGCCACCATAGCCCTTTCAGAATCCGCTTTCACTTAACAAGCAACAGAGGAATTCCCCTGATTAATCATCAATCACTGCGGCCGACAGGCCTCACACGTACCCTCACAATTCATACACCTAACTTGATCTCGTGGACCGAACTGATCACTGACCCCAATATGCCAATTTAACTATGGCTAGTCAATTTACACTCTTCCAATTCCTCCTTGCTTGCCTTAAAATAAGACTAACTCCATTTAACACATAACATACTCCATCTACACTCACCCCGAGTGTCCTTGAATCACGAGGCCAGGCTGTCTCAAATTCCTCAAACTATTTCATATCTTTCAGATGCTACACAACAAGTCAAAATTTCATAGAACATTTAGTGCCTCTTCCCATAACTGCTACAAAGCTTGATTATTAACTATACTTATAGGCTCTAAATCATCGGGCACCACACTTTAACTTCTGAATTCACTGGGACCATTATTTAGAGCCACCACTCTAACTTGGTCCAGAACATAACTCACTCCATAGATCTTATAACACACGAATACTCTCTCGGCGAGGCACCTGGCAAAAATCACTTTCTCTGAAACTTGTATCCATACAATGCATAAACCATGAACCTTTTTCCAAGTCCGGACATGAGCCAATAAGGCCAACCATCGCATGCCTCCAATAATTCATTTGCTCGAATTACCACTTATGGTCTTTTCTCATAGCTGAAATAATCCATCAATATGCGAATAACCAGAAAACACGCAAGTAGTTAATCATACAGCCCAATCACAAGCGGTGGGACTCTCCCACTTAGCTTGAAGCCATAATTTCACCATTCTTGAGTTCGCCCAACCTTTTTACCTCTTATTGACATAACCTCCCATCATAAGTTATCAAAATTTCTCGGAATATTCCTGTAAATCCCCATCTTTCATATTCTGAATCGCTAACCACATTCGCACGACGGATCTCTTTGTTGAACAACCAATATAATTCTTTGCAGAAGCTTCGCCAACCACGCGAACATTAACCTGCTCACGAGGAATAACCCACCTAGGGGAATCACCTCCCGATATCTTCCCATGCCGCTGTACGGGGTACATTCCTATCACACCAATAGCCCATCCTGAGTCCGAGCTCACCTTCCAGTTGCACAAGTCCATTCGCCCCTCGCGGACTTCAATTAAATGTGCGACAACATCCTTCCAATTCATGGTTATGCTGCACCCTTCTCCATTTCAAGCAGCTCTTTTCCGCCATATTAATCTTCTGCCGCATAATAGCCTATACTTCACATCATACCTGCAGGTTTCAACCACCAATCATTAAAATCTCCCAATTCGATACAAACTCGCTTTAAGGCGCGTAGTTATCCTACTACTAATCCCATATGCAACCCTCGCCACTCTCCCACTTTGGCGGCACTCATCTCTTCAATTAACCACTCGACCTTGCTCCTCATACTTGGCCTTCCAGAATTTTTAAACACCACCTGACAATTCCCACATGTCTTTCCTCGTACTTTACTGCTCAATTGTTGCCTTAAATGAAATCTATCTTCGTGGAACTTGAATCCACCATTGCTACTAACTTTAAACCTTTCCAAAGGTCATCTTTATCGAGCCGTCAACATTAGAAATCCCGATTCGATCTTAAACCACTGCATCATGCAATATCTGACAGTTGTAACTCCAATATTATTTCACAATATTTTGCCATAAGGGCAGATGGTAGCAAAGTATAACACCGACAAACTTAGTACGTCCAATTAGGATGACAGCACCCGCAACATAGAGGAGAACTCCACCACGCTTGCAATTACCACGTTTCATTACTTCCACCAGTCCACTTCTAACCATCCTCAGTTCGTTTGACTTTTCCCCACTGGGAATAAAATATTGTATCCCTTGATTACATACTGAGTAAACCTCCCTTCAATTCATTCACTGCCCCGACACGTGGGCAATACCCTGCCATTCCAACAACACTACGGAATCATCGATCATAAGCATCATGGCAACCTGTGCGTAGCCTCAAGGCTCTTAGAAGTTCTGTGACTGAGTTGAAACAATAGAATACCCCTCCAAAGCACGACTATAATAGTCCAATAAACTATACCGGAAAAATCATCCCGCACCACATTTGTAGTGCCATTACAATCTTTTAATTTTAAATTTATAACAAGCACTCGTGTAAGATTGAGTAAGAAGAAATCAAAGGCATAAGCCTCAAAGGAATCGAACCGCACGAAAAGGAAATGAAGAAGGGAAGTACTCCTAACAGCCCTATAGCCTCTCGAGGATAAGTACAGACGTCTCCGTACCGATCCGCGAGGCTCTACTAGACTTGCTCATGACTCGTAAGACCGACGATATAGAAGTCTAACTAATATCAATAAATGATTATATATCAGTCATTAACTCAGTGAAAAAACCAACAGAACCATAGAAGTGCACAAAAAAATGCGGGTAGACTCAGAGATCATTACTAATAGATTAGTGCCATAGTGATCTTCATTAAGAATAGAATTGTACACTAAATTGAATCAACTAATTATGAATGATGCTCAAACAGGGGATACTCCATATTAAACAAGTTTAACTCAGATGCACAGATTGGAGATGAATATTTGGACACGATGGAGCCTTATTCGACTTACCAACTTGATAACTGATATCCAACAACAAATATGGACATAACTTAAATCATGGAAGGTGGCTTGATCATAATGGAACACACACAAATATAATAGTTGAATTTATCATAGAATTGACCTAGTTATCCTAATGAAACTATATCACATAAATAAGACTCATATATGTGCTTACCAGTGAGTACAACTACAAGATTTTCACAGTAATGACTCAAGGACTATTTCAGATTACCAAACATTTAGGGGAAGGAAGAAAGAATCTTATACACTTAAACTTATCATGCTTCAAACGAGCAGAAAATGATTACGCCTTGAGAATTTACATCCATCTTAATTAAATCATTAGACAACAAACTTTAGAAAACAAGATAACAGATTTCACTAAAACAGGATTAGTGTGATTGGCATAAAGATCATAATAGAACACTAGAGGAACCTGGAGGGAGAACAAAACAGAGGAAACTATCAAGGCATATTAAAGAGTGTAAGGGTGTATGCCATTTGATTTAAAATAACTGTCAATAAGGTCACATGATAATTTAATCAAACTGATTCAAGACTCATAAAAACATAGTAGTTAATAATAAATCACCAAAAAGTTCTTATGAGCTAGAATGAACGATTATGAGCTCATATCAACATTACAAGTGAATGCAGTCAGTAAAGAAATGGTATATTCATGTTTTCGGACAAAATGGCAAAAGGAAAGTAGAGGTATACTGACCTTCTTATGGGCTGAGAGAAAGAAGACGAAAGAGGAAAGAGGGAGGGGGCAGTTGTGAGAGATACAAATGAATTAGGTTTTGAGAGATTGTGGGGCTTCCCGGTTTAGGGATGAGAGGATTAATCTGGGTCGTTGATCATTTGATCAGTGGCCTTGGTAATTCAGGCATTAAAAGTTTATTATGAGGAATTATGTTCGTCGTTGGATCATTGTGTTTCAACTCCTGAGATTAGATCTGTTACGTGTTAAAATTAAAGGGAAAGTAGGATAAACCATGAGTCGTTGATCAAATGAGTTAATGATCCAGATTAGATGTATTTCTTGTGCGAGTGTGATTAAGGGATGATGGGGCACGATTCGATTGGCTCAAATGGAGGGGCATGGATTGCCAAAGTGGACAGAAGGGGGCTGCTGGACTGGGTATTTTCGGATATGGGTGGGTGTATTGAGCTAGAATTAATTTAAATGATAGCCAACCCCTATTTAGTTAGAAATTATAATTATAGCCTTTTAGCCTTTCATCTCCTTTGAAATTAAATTAAATTAACTTAGTTATTTTCAATAAATGTAATAAAAATATAAATATCAAATATACCACTAATTATTGTTAATAATTATTCATAAAATACGTTGTTTTCTAAATAATAATACTAATTTTGAATTATTGACATAGTAATCTATTTAATCAAAATTTAATAAGTAATTTATTAAATTAATTATAAAGCCTATGTGGCGTATTATAAAATTATCTTAATAGTATTAAAATGGTAAGTATATTTGTAATTACATAATACTAATACTAGGTTATTAATTTCAAAACTAACACTTAAATAATATTGTAAAAATAGGTATTTACTAATAGAGAGGGTCAGTACAAACAAAATAATTTTAAAAGGGAGGGTCAAAATCGGCTGTCAACAACTGCCCCTCTCTTTTACCGGAGACGATGAAAGAGTTTTCGGCCAAATAAATTGAAGCAAAGCCAATTTTGTCCCGACATAAGGTATGCACTGCAGGAATGGCACAAGGATTTTGAGCTATAAGATTTAGAAAATTTCTTGGAGGAAACTTGGGAAATACGGTCGAATTATGGATTTGAATTTCTTATATCCCGGACTTAATAAGGGCCGGACCTCATGTAGTTCTGGAGTAAGGATTTTGAGAAAGCGATGCTCACATGAATTTCCCAGTTTCGTATTATGACGATATTGCGAGACTGTCAAGACCCAAAATCCACAGTAGGTCACGATGGCACCTAACGGCGCCGTTAGGCAAGCCCACAAGTGACACTACTATTTATTTACCTACTTTTAATATCTAGAACAAAAGTTTCCTTTTTAAGAGAACAGAACAAGTAAGATCTCATGCAACCATAACTGCTCCTTTCTTAACAAAATACCAACATAATAAATACATACACTAAAGTGATAGAAATTATAAGTACAGCAGTACATGAATGCAAAAGGTCCCCACAACCCAGGCCCACAAATGCATGAGCAATCTAGAGAATGTGCAAAACTACTACAACGTCTGTCTGAAAGTGATAGACAAATACAATAAAGAGGGTTGAGGGAGACTCCGGTGTTGCAGATTGTTGCAAGGCAAGCATCTCACCACTAAGTCTCCATAGATTATAGGCTAGGCACCTGCGTGACCACTGGTAGTACATGTCTTAGTACCTACAATCAGTGCAAGAGTGTAGTGTGAGTACGGAAAATAATGCGTACCTAGTAAGTATCTAGTCTAACCTTGAAGAAGTAGTAACGAGGGATCGACTTGATAGTTACTAGAGGTCAAATAATAATATAAATGCATAAAGTAGACATGGTGAGCGTGCAACAAGTAGTAGCTAAGCAAATAAAGTAACTACAGTCCACACATGAGTCTATATCAAATCATTAAACACGACAAAATCGGCCTCGAAGGTGCTAACTCGGTAATCACTAACAAAATTTAGTTCCAATTATTAAGAACGAAGTTGCTAAGGAGAATGGCTCGATTCCATATAAATAGTGGTAGTTAGTACTGTCGAGGTGAGCGACCCGATCCCATAAGAATAGTATTAACAACCTGCCAAAGCGAACGACACGGTCCCACAAGAGTAGTGTTACAATCATGCCAAGGCAAATGACCCAATCCTATAAGAGTAATTTATGTCACTGCCGAGGCAAAAGGCCCAATCCCATAAGAGTAGAGAATTTACCTGGCGCATGGAAGAACTTGCGAGATGAGAAGACACTGATTCATAGTTTATCAACTATTTCCCAACTTTTCCAAAGTAAGAGACAGTAAATATCTCACATTTTGATCCTCAATCTCAGTCCTAATTAAGATAAATAATACACATGATAGGAATAAATAGTACAAATAATGGCATGATTTGTATCTAAGTCTACTCAGACATATCATAAAATATAGCTACGTACAGACTCGCGTCACCTCATGTGCACATATTCCACCACAACAAGTATCAAACAACAATAATACACCCGGGGGGGAGGGGTAGGGGGTTAGGCAAGATTACCTCGATTCCAAGTCCTCAATTCAGCTCTACAACCTCACTAGAACTTTTCAAATGAAGCTGAGGACTCCAAAACTAACCAAAATTTGTATAATCTAATAAATATATGATGAAAAGTTAATAATTTAGATATTAACGTAATTACCCAACCCAATTTGGAAAATTCTTTAAATTTGCTCTCGGGCCCACGTACCCGGATTTCATGTTTTTTCGAATATAAATGTTACCAATCACCTCACGAACTCAAATATATAATTTATTTGCAATTACATAAAATATTTTTCGGTCAATTCTTATTTTTACCAAACCCTAGGTTCTAACAAAAGTCTCACAATTTTCCTTTAATCTTATGTTAAATCTACCAATAATCCGTATATTTAGCTAAAGAATTGGTAGGGATCACTTACCTTTTGATGTTGATGAAATTCCCCCACAAAATGCTATCAAAATCGCCCAACACCAAGTGAAAATGAGGGAAAAGAAGCTAAGTCTCGTAATAAAAGCCATTGCACTAGTCGTAGATGTTGCATTTGCGGCATCTCATTAATAATGTGATGGTTAGAAATGTGACAATGGAATTGCAAGTACGAAGCCTGATCAACTCTTCCAAGGTTGAAACTACGACCCAAAACTTCACAAATGCGAAGTTAGGCATCCCCCAAAAATCGAAAAAAAGGATTGAAAATGCGAAACATGCCATGCCCAAGTGACATCGCAAATGCGATGAGATCCTTCAAAAATACAAACCCACCAATGCCTCCCCAACCTCACAAATGAGCAGTGCTCCTCGAAAATGCAAACAACCTCGCATTTGCGAGATCTAAAGCACCAGACAAGAAACAAAAAGAAATGAAGTCCTCCCACACTCCGAACCGCGTTTAAAGCTACCCTGAGCCCGCGGGGCTCCACACCAACCATCCACACAAGTCTAAAAATATCATACGAATTCGCTCGCTTGATCAAAATACTGAGATAATATCTAGAACCACAAATCAGATGCCAAAACACATAAATTCAATCATGAAACTCAAGATCTTCTAAAAAACATCCGTACATCCGATTCCTACCAAATCAACTCGGAATGACGCCAAATTTTGTGTACAAGTCATAAATGGAATAACAGACCTATTCCAACTTCTAGAATCAAAATTCGACCCCAATATCAATAAAGTTAACTCCCGGTCAAACTTCTCAACCTTCTCAACCTTCAACTTTCTAACTTTAGCCCATTCAAGTCGAAACGACCTACGAACCGCCAAATCAACATCCAGACACGCTCCCAAGTCCAAAATCATCATAGATACCTATTGGAACCTTCAAATCCTAATTATGCGGTCGTTTATTAAAAATATTGACTCAAGTCAAACTTGGCCACCTTAGGCCACTATTAAGGAACTATGAGTTCTAATTTCAACCTGAACCCTTCCAAACCTAAACCCACCATCCTCGCAAGACATAAAATAGTAAAATCTCATACAGGGAGTCTTAGGGGAATGGAGATCCATAAAGTAAATGACCGGTCGGGTCATTACATTCTCTACCTCTTAAACAAACATTCATCGTAGGGTCTAGAATCATACTTGGAGTAATGAATAAGTGCGGATATCTGCTACTCATGTCCTCCTCAGCCTCCCAAGTTGCTTCCTTGACTAGTTGCCCTCTCTACTAGACCTTTACTGTAGAAATGTTCTTGGACCTCAACTGGCAAACCTGCCTAACAACAATGGCGACTGGCTCCTCCTCATAACTCAAGCTCTCCCCTAGCTTAATCGTGCTATAATATAACTCGAGCGACATGTCGCCATGCTACCTCCGGAGCATATACACATGGAAGACCGGATGAACTTCTGATAGGTTGGGAGGAAAGGCAAGCTCATAGAGAATTCCCCAACTCACCTCAGCACCTCAAATGGACCAATAAACCTTGGGCTCAGCTTGCCCTTCAACCCGAACCTCATGATACCCTTCATCAGCGAGACTTTCAAGAGAACCTTCTCGCCAACCATGAATGATAAATCACATGCCTTATATTCTATGTAGATGTTTTGTTTGGGCTGTGTTGTGCGAAACCGCTCCTGAATAAACTTTACCTTCTCCAAGGCATCCTTCACTAAATCAGATAACTTAGCCTCGATGGGATCAAACTATCTAATGTATGAACGACATCACCGACCATATAAATCCATAAATGGAGCCATCTCGATGTTTGACTTACAACTGTTGTTAAAATTCGGTGAAGGACAAGAATGTATCCCACTGCCCTCCGAAGTCAATGACACATGCCTGAGCATATCTTCCAAAATCTGAACTCTTCGCTCCGAGTTCCCGTTAGTCTGTGGATGAAGGATGTATTGAGCTCTACTCGAGACCCGACTTGCTCTATACTGATCTCTAGAAATGTGAACTAAACTGAGGGCCTCCATCTGATATGATAGAAACAGGCATGCCATGCAATCAAACAATATCCTGGATGTAAATCTGGGCCAACCTCTATGAAGAGTAAGTAGTCACCACCAAAATAAAGTGTGCCGAATTGATCACCCTATCGACAATGACCAAACGACATCAAACTTTCTCAACGTCTGCTGCAACCCAACTACGAGGTCCATAGTGATGCGCTCCCACTTCTACTCTAGAATAACCATCTGCTGGAGTAGGCCACCAGGCTTCTGGTGTTCATACTTAACTTGCTGGAAATTTAGACATCTCACCACATACTCAACTATGTACTTCTTCATCCGCCACCACAAATAATGCTGCCTCAGATCGCGATATATCTTCATATCACCTAGATGAATATAATACCGAGAACTGTGTGCCACTTCTAGAATTTTCTCCCTCAAGTAATCAACATTAAGGAGATATATGCGACCTTGGAGTCGTAGACGCCATCCTCACTGATAGTAACCTCCTTGGCACCACCCTATAGTATCATCTCTCTTAGCACCAACAAATGCGAATTATCGTGCTGACAGGCATTGATCTGATCCAGTAATGAAGATTCAGCCATAACACATGCAAGAACTTGAATGGGCTCTAAGATATCCAACCTCACAAGTCTGTTAGCTAAGGACTGAATGTCCAAATCCAACGGTCTCTCCTTCGCCGAAATAAATGCCAAACTGCCCATACTCTCGGCCTTCCTGCCTAAGGCATCAACCGGATGGTAAAAGAGGGTTATATCACAGTCCTTCAGTAATTCAAGCCACATGTGTTGCCTCAAATTAAGATATCCCTCTACTTAAACAAATGTTACAATATGTGATGATCGGTGTAATTGTATGCGGCAAAATCAAAAAGGTCTAATTTCTTGCTATCCGTTCATGTCGGAAAATCATCTCGAGGCCCCGAGGTCACGAAGCTAGGACCGAGTTATCTCCCTCAAGGTTTGTCGATGCCCGACTCAAAGAAGACGAAGATCCAGGTTAGAGCAAAATGGGGAATTCCAAAGGCACACGGCTAAGTCTGACAAAGTCGGCCTACCTGTAACGACCTGGCCGGTCGTTTTTGGAATTTACGCCCCGATTCCCCATTAACTACTTTCCCTAAGTTCATTTCTGCTATTTTGGTTTGCCGGAATGTTCGGAGTTAGGATTTGGAGTGTTTTGGGACACTTAGTCCCTAAATGAGAGCTTAAGAGTTGAAAATGGTCCGTATTCGGAGCAGTGTGAGGACGACCTTGGAATGGGAATCCGATGGTTCCGTTAGCTCTGTTTGGTGATTTCGGGGTTGGGAGCGTGTTCAAAATGTTAATTGGAGGTCCCTAGCTCTTTTAGGCTTAAAATGTAGAAGTTTGAATTTTTGAAGTTTCCGGTCCGATAGTGAGTTTTTGATCCGAGGGTCGGATTTGAATTCTGAAAGTTTCTGTAGCTCCTTCATGTCATTTGGGATGTGTGTGCAAAATTTCAGGTCATTTGGACAAGGTTTGGATAGGTTTTTAATCGAAAGTGTGTTTGGTTGGAATTTGAAGTTCATAGGCTTGAATTTTTTATTAATTCGTGTTCCCGGCGTTGTTTTAGGTTGTTTAAGGATTTGAGCAAATTTGAATGATGTTATGGGACATGTATATAGGTTTGGTTGATGTCCCGGAGTTCTCGGGTGTGTTTCGGATGCTCAACAGAAGCAATTTGAAGTAAAAATTCATAGCAGAAAATTGCAGGTCTCATATCCTTCTACGCGTTCGCGATGCATAAGTTTCCTTCTCATCGCGTTCGCATCCCCTTATACGCGTTCGCGTAGTGCATTTCTGGAGGGTGTCCAATCCCTTCTTCGCATTCGCATTTATCTTATCGCGTTCGCGTAGGCATCGAACCCAGGCCTTCGCGTTCGCGTCCCTCCCTTCGCGAATGCGTATGTCAATTTTGACCCCCCCCCATAATTTTCTTCTTTGAGAAGGCGTGATAGCGTCCGCGTTCGCGATGGTCTAATACCTGGGCAGTCAGATTAAAAATCCCATTTCGAGGGTTCACCATTTTTACAATATTTTGACTT
>MU769739.1:32260-52973 GCA_026770625.1 Nicotiana glauca
CTACTTCAGGTATGTTCTCTATGCTCGTTCGAGGACGAACGAATGTTTAAGTGTAGGAGGATGTAACGACTCGGCCGGTCGTTTTTGGAATTTACGCCCCTATTCCCCATTAACTACTTTCCCTAAGTTCATTTCTGCTATTTTGGTTTGCCGGGATGTTCAGAATTAGGATTTGGAGTGTTTTGGGACACTTAGTCCCTAAATGAGAGCTTAAGAGTTAAAAAATGGTCCGTATTCAGAGTAGTGTGAGGACGACCTCGGAAAGGGAATCCGATGGTTCCGTCAGCTCCGTTAGGTGATTTCGGGGTTGGGAGCGTGTTCGGAATGTTATTTGGAGGTCCGTAGCTCTTTTAGGCTTAAAATGCCGAAGTTTGAATTTTTGAAGTTTCCGGTCCGATAGTGAGTTTTTGATCCGAGGGTCGGATTTGAATTCCGGAAGTTTCTGTAGCTCCGTCATGTCATTTGGGATGTGTGTGCAAAATTTCAGGCCATTTGGACAAGGTTTGGATAGGTTTTTAATCGAAAGTGTGTTTGGTTGGAATTTGAAGTTCATAGGCTTGAATTTTTTATTCATTCGTGTTTCCGGCGTTGTTTTAGGTGGTTTAAGGATTTGAGCAAATTTGAATGATGTTATGGGACATGTCTGTAGGTTTGGTTGTGGTCCCGGGGGCCTCTGGTGTGTTTCGGATGCTCAACGGAGCAATTTGAAGTTAAAATTCATAGCAGAAAATTACAGGTCTGATATCCTTCTACGCGTTCGCGTAGAAGGCATTGCGTTCGCGATGCATAAGTTTCCTTCTAATCGCGTTCGCGTCCCCTTATACGTGTTCTCGTAGTGCATTTCTGGAGGGTGTCCAATCCCTTCTTCGCGTTTGCATTTCTCTTATCGCGTTCGCGTAGGCATCAAACCCAGGCCTTCGCGTTCGCGTCCCTCCCTTCGCGAACGCGTAGGTCAATTTTGAACCCCCCATAATTTTCTTCTTCGCGAACGCATCATAGCGTCCGCGTTCGCGATGGTCTAATACCTGGGCAGTCAGATTAAAAATCCCATTTTGAGGGTTCACCATTTTTACAATATTTTTACTTCTAGAGCTCGGTTTTGGGAGATTTTTCGAGGGATTTTCAGAGACAACGATTGGGTAACGATTCCTTACTCCCTTATGATTAATACTCACTAATCTAACCTCAAATTCAACGTTAATTTCGGATTTTTGAATGAAAATTGGGGTAATGTTCTTAGACCTTATTGTGAGGATTTCAGGGGGCATTTGACCTCCGATTTGGGAGATTTTTATATGGTTAAACTCGTGAGAATACGAGTGTTCTGAAAATGTAAAAATTATTTGATTTTGAGACGTTGGATGGAGGGGCATTTCGGTCATTTTACCTATTTTGGCGCCCTAGTTTTGATTTTATTAGTGGAATCAGTTAGTTGCAATGTTATTTACAATATGAAATTTAATTGAATAGATTTGAGCCATTTGGACTCGGATACTCGTGGCAAGGGCATCGTTCCCTAGTTGATTTTGCACCGGTTCGAGGTAAGTGGCTTGCCTAACCTTGTGTGGGGGACCTCTTCCCTTAGCACTTCTTATGTGTTGATTTACATGCCTTATACGCGAGGTGACGAGCGTTTACTTGTGCAATTTGTTGAAAATCCACTTTACTTGAAATGCTCAAACTGTGTTTTCTCCGTTATTTGATTAACTTCAATGCAAGATAAAAAACAAATTGTGCTAGTTATAAAAGCATGTCTAGATAGAATTTACTGCTTAATTGCTTAATTGTTTAATTGCCTTACTTGAAATTTGTGTGAAGCATGTTAGGCCAGAATTTAATTGTTACTTGTATTTGTGTATTTCATTCTCTGGATATTTCCCCTATTTGGTTGTGTTTTCTTTTACATTGGGACTACGGGTTCAATTCTCAGGAGATCCTTGTTATTGATATTATGGACTACGGGTTCAATTCCTGGGAGCTCCTTGTTATTGATATTATGGACTACGGGTTCGATTCCCGGGAGATCCTTTGCTACTGATATGATGGACTACGGGTTCAATTCTCGGGAGATCCTTTCTATTGATATTATGGACTACGGGTTTGATTCCCAGGAGATCCTTTGTTACTGATGTGGTGGACTACGGGTTCAATTCCCGGGAGATCCAATGGACAGTGGAGGAATACTGGTTGTGTTATTTTCCTTACTTAGCTTAAAGTTGTCATTGACTTGTAGCTTCTACCATGTTTTATTGTTATTTCAGATAAATTCCTGATCTACATTGCTCATTATTGTTATTATATTTTATTCTCAGTAGGGCCCTGACCTTCCTCGTCACTACTCAATCGAGGTTAGACTTGGCACTTACTGAGTACCGCTGTGGTGTACTCATGCTTTTCTTCTGCACACTTTTGTTGTGCAGATCCAGGTACTTCTTGTCGGACTTTCTATCAGTGATCCAGGCGATACATTCGGAGACTTGAGGTATATTCTGCCACGTCTGCAGATCGAAGAGTCTCCTTCTACTCTAGCTTATAGTTAGCAGTTCCATTTCATGTGTTCAGTTGTGTAGACATTTCTGGATGTTAGAGCCGTAACTTATCTTCTTTTAGCCTGTGTTGCCCGTGGGTTTCCGGGTCTTTGGGAGAGTTTTAAATTACTAAGTGTTAAAGTGTATATGCCAGGTGGCAACTATACTCATTGTTACGTTATTTAGTTTTGATTATAAATTCCGCAGATTTGTTGTTATTTCCGCAACGCGTTAGTCTTACCTGGTCGCAAAGACCGGGTGCCGTCATGACATGTTCACAATTGGTGAACTAGGGTTGTGACACTACCCAGAGCCTGTATTGAGGCATCGTGTCTAGCCGTCCCATCCTCATGCTTTTACAATTAATATATTGTACTGTGTTATTGTTTCCCCTCCTATATAAGGGGAACCCTCACCACATTGTAATAGGTTGTTGTTTTCTCCAACTACTCTACTCAATATAAATAATAACTCTCTCTCTCTCTCTCTCTCTCTCTCTCTTTTATCTCTAACATACTCGCTCGAGGCTACTCTTTCCATTTATCACTTGTATACTTGTTTTCATTTATTACTTGATATTGGCCATAAAGAGCCTCCTTTAATTATATTCTAACTATTATTCCTTTCCCGGCTACCTCCCATAGCTCGAGCTTGAGACCAGGCATCGACCTTGAAGCTTTTCATCGATCAGTCTGAGGCTCGGATATCAAGCCCCTCGGTTTGATTACTTCCCCACTTTAGCTTGAACTTCATCGTTAAACTTCACATGCCTAGCATCAATCGCTCGAACAACTAGCATAAAAATAGATCAGGTATTTTTAGATTCCTATTTACAAATTTAATTGTTATTACAATTTTCACGGTAAACAGTTTGGCGCCCACCGTGGGGCTAAGAAATAATAGTAATTATTTTCTTGCTGGTTTCATTACACAATGCAAGTTATCTTTCATGCTTCTTATTGTCCAAGATTTTTTGATCTCAGGAAAAAATGTTCGGCTCAGTAAACAGAGTCGAGAATGACAACCTCGAAAATTGCATGGAAAACAGTGTAGTTGTTCCAGTTGTCGGTGTGCCACCGTAGAATCCCGATAATGCGCCCGGACTGATTTGAGTGGACGCAAATTCAAAGGACGCACTGTAGGTCAACAAAACCTCACACATCGATAGGAGCATACGGCATGACAACCAACAGGAAGCCCACAAAATCCCAGCTTAGGAAGAATAGAAAGTAAATCTTCACACTATCTTCGAAATGTTGTAGGCACGGCAGTTGGCTATCGCTCAGTTGCAAAACCACCAGAAGACTCCCAACATAGTAGCGCCTAAAACAGCTCCCCCAAACGAATAGGAACCCGAGAGATCGAGCAGTAACGGATCGACAACTGACCCTGCTATAGTAAAAATGCTTGAGGATCTCACCAAAAGGATCAAATCGGGCAAGAAAATGATAGCAACCAATGACAAGAAGGCCGAGACCTATAACTCTTGGGTCGACCAGATCTTGGGTGCACTCCAAATCCTCAAGGGTGTGGGGGTTGAAGAAGTTCATACAGAGGCCGTTTCCCGAGGAAGTGGCCCCGGAACCCATTCCAAAGAAGTCTGAAATAATAGAACTCCCAAAGTACAACGGGACTTTTGATCCTAATGAACACAATACAGCCTATACATGCGTGGTGAAAGGCAATAACACAGAGGACGATGAGATCGATTTTGTCTTATTGAAGAAGTTCGGTGAAACGCTCTCGAAAGGGGCCATGATACGTGTAACGACCCGACCGGTCATTTTGGGCTTTTGCACTTTGCTCGCTAGTTCTTGGGCATGAATTGCCCCGTGTAGTGTATTATGACTTATGTAAATTGTTGTTTTTGGTTTTTAGGGTGAATAGAATGAATTTTGAAAAACATTTCTCAGTTTGAAGCTTGAAATTTGAAAGGTTTGACCAAGATTTGACTTGTTAGTACATGATCTCAGATTAGAATTTTTATGATTTCATTAGCTTTGTTAGGTGATTTGGGAATTGGGAGAATGATCGGAATGCATTTCGGAAGTCCGTGGAAGGTTTAGGCTTGAGTTGAAAAAATTTAGATTTTGACGTTTTCCGGTTGATACGTGAGATTTTGATTTGGAGGTCGGAATGAAATTTTTGAAGTTGCAGTAGTTCCGTTGTAGCATTTGGGATGTGTGTGAAAAATTTCAGGTCATTCGGACGTGGTTTGGTTTGGTTTTTCATCAAAAGCACAATTCGGAAGATTTTGGAATCCTAGGCTTGACTTTGATGTGATTTTGGTATTTTTAATGTAGTTTTGAGCATTCCGAAGGTTGGGACGAGTTTGAATAAGGTTATGGGATATTTTTGTGCTTTTGGTCGAGGTCCTGGGGGCCTCAGAGTGATATCGGATATTTTTCGGGAAGGTTGAACTTGGGAAAATATAGCTGATATTGCTGCTTCTGTCATATCCGCACCTGCGGATTTAGGGATCGCAGGAGCGAAAAAAAAGGCACAGGTGCAAGAGGGACTGCAGGTGCATCTTGGTAACCGCATCTGCGATACCACAGGGGTAGTGAGGCGACCGTAGATGCGATTATGGGATCGCATTTGCAAAAGTACTGGGCAGAATGTATAAAAATTCCCCTTCACGATTTTCAGTCATTTGTTCACCCTTTTTGTGCGATTTTGGAGCTCCAAGTTGTGATTTCAAGAGGGGACCAAGTGTATCGACAAAGGTAAGCTACTTGGGCTTTGTACCTTGTGTTTATGGTGATTATTTTGTTGCTTAATTGTTGAAATTTGTGGGAAATTAGAGGAAGAGTTGGGAAATTAGGGCTTGAAATTAGATAGTGAATTTTTAGAATTTGAGTGATCATATGAGGTCAGATTTTGGCAAATTTGATATGCATGAATTCATGAGAGGATGAGGATTCCATTGATATTAATTTTATCGAGTTCCGAGACGTGGGATCGGGTGCCGGGTTTGAGCAATTTCGGGATTTTTAATGTAAATTGGATATTTTCGAGTGGGTATTGCTCCCTTAGCATATTTTAATGGCTATGTACTGATTGTGGCTGTATTTGGAGCATCCGTAGGTCGATTAGACATTGTGGTCTAGAGTTAAGATCAGATCGAGGTGAGTAATGATAGGAAATGATGTTCTGAGGGTTTGAAACCCCGGATTGCATACATAGTGCTATATTGAGGTGAGGTACACGCTTGATGACGAGTTTGGGGTCGTGCACTATTGGGGACTGTAACTTGGTCCATCTCGATTGATGATTTTACCGTATATTTGGAATGACATCTATTTGTTATCATCATTATTTGGGCTGAATGTCATATTTGGGCTTCGTGCTAGCTATTTGAACCCTTCGGGGATTTTTGTTGATATTTCCTCACTGTTTGACTTTATACTTGAACTCAGCATGTTATTTTCCACAGTTTTCAATACTCAGCCATGTTCACTCAGTTTTTATTCTCAAATGATATTTAAATGAAGTTTTGGGCTGAGAAACACTATTTTACTATTGCCCAAGAGGCTTATGTGATTTGTGACGAAGTAAGGCTGAGGGCCTGTGTTGTGAGGATATCTTTTGGGTTGGGCTGCACGCTGCAGTGGTGACACACTAGTTTTGATTATGAGTCCGAGGGCCTGAGATTGTATGCCATGAGGTGGCTTGATACTGATATGAGGTTGAGAGCCTGTTTATGATGCCACGAGATGGCTTGGTATTGCGTTTAGGCCGTAAGGGGTCCCTATAGGAGTTTGCACACCACCAGTGAGCGCGGGTACCCATTCTGATGTGAAATATAGCCCGAGGGGTTGGTATTGTTCTATGTGATTGTCCGAGGGGCTGGTATTGTTCTGAGATATTGCCCGTAGAGCAGAGTTGTTGACACTATGCCCTAGGGGCGAACCTTTATGTGTTTATCTTTCATATTTACCTGTGATTTACCTATTTAATTGTGTGTTTGTGCCCGAGGGGCGGTTATTTGTGCTTATATGCACTAGTTGTTCTGCATTCATTTGTGTAACTATTGAAAAAGTCATTTTCAAAGAAGTTTAAACTGAGCTAAGATATTTTTAAGGGATTTTATAGCTTCATTGCTTTCTTACTGGTTTTTTGAACTGCGTCTATACAGCATGTTGATGCACTTTTCGTGATTTCTTACCATTCAGACTTTAGTTATGATAATTGTTCACTAAGTTGGAGTACTCACTTTACTCCCTACACCAAGTGTGCAGATTCAGGTATTTCAACACCCGGTAGCGGGTATTAGATGAGCTGAGTCATAGTTATTGGAGTTTTAGCGAGGTAGTTGCCTGACGTCTACATCACAACTTTACTCTCTCTTGATGTCATTAGATTATTCTAGTATATTTTCTAGAATGTCGTTGTATTTTAGAACTTAGTAGATGCTCCTGACTCGTGATACAACAGTATCAGGCGGTGTTTGGGTTGTATTCTGCACATTATGCTATCTTATGCTTAATATTTGGCTTATTTACTCATTCTTAGACTTTTTATTTATGTTTAACTATATTAAAATTGAATTGGGACTAGTTGGCTGGCATTGTCTTCATGAGAGGCACCATCAGGACCGGGTCAGGGTTTAGGGTCGTGACAAGTTGGTATCAGAGCCTAGGTTACATAGGTCTCACGAGTCATGAGCAGGTTTAGTAGCGTCTTATGGATCGGCATGGAGATGTTTGTATTTATCCTCGAGAGGCTGCAGAACCTTTAGGAAAAACTTCACATTCTTGAATTCTTATCGTGCATTCTTTATTCAGCTTGAAAAGTAACTCTTGAAATTCCTTCCACGTATTCCTATGCGTGCATGAGCGCTCAGTATCAGATGTGCATCGATGGCTTGTGATTCCCAGATTGAGGGGCAAGATGTGATCTCTATGTGTTTGACGTTGGGCTAGTCTGGAGGACTTGAGGCTAGATTTTTTTACCTATAGCTTGAGCACCAAGGTACTGATTATGTGAGTCGTGTCTTGTTGAACTTGTATATTTAGTAGCGTCCCTATTAGCAGAAGTGATAGCTGGATGGCCATGCGATGAGTATGTTATTGTCTGCGAGATATATTCATATGGTTTGGAAATGATGAGAAGGGTCTGCTGGAGGATAAAAGAACTACTAGGTGCTTGATTTCTATCTTGATTTGAGGTATAGCACTGAGTTATAGGTGTGTGATGAATCCTTTCATGTTTTTCTAGTTGGGAGCAAAGTAAATTTCATGTTGCGGTATAAGTTCAGACTCAGGAAGATTAAGTGAATGCGCGATGAATATGACGATGGAAGGTATACAGAAATGCCAGCTTGAGGAAAACAGGTGGGTTACCTCATATGAGGTGTTCATAGGTTGTGAAATATTTATGTTGTCTGTTAGAAGATGTCATTTACAAGTGAAATATATGTGTTGCAATTCAATTTATGTCTCTTAAGGGAGCGGGTTTAACTGTGGTGAGAGCGAATTTGAGATTTACAGAAGATTTATAGTAATAGAGGATCTGTGTTTCATGAGTTTATGAAGGGTACTATGGTATTATGGCAGTAATAGACTATATGCGTTATGAGTTATTGAGTGTGTTTTGATATATGGCTTCGAGCCAAGTGGAGGAGTCTGCTATTGATTAGTTGATTACATGATTATGTGCTATGTTGGTTCTAGTATGAGGCGTACTGGTGAATCAGTTATGGCCTGCGATGATTGAGACTGAGGATGGATCGAGTAAAGCAAAATTCCTGGCAAGGTTTATAATATGCCTCATAGGTATGTGATAACATACGGAATATCTTGAGTTGTTGTTGGTAAAGGATGCTCGGTGCATAAAGCAGGAAGTTACTTGGTTGTATTGGGATGAGGTTACATTCTGCGATGTCGGAGTGCTAATGAGGCATCAGTTGTTTGGTTCATTTAATCAGGCTAATTGTACTTTGAGTAGAGTGGATGACTCTAGGGAATGGTTCTAATGCGTTCAATGTTTTACATGTAATGATTGGAGCTTTTCAAGTGTATAATTTTGCTAGAACATGAGATTCGCATTGGAGGGTGCCAAGACTTGTGCCATTACTATATCAATTATGGGATTCTATATATCAGTATTAGGAAGGTAATGGTTCCAGATTCGCAAGAAGTCTCTTCGTTGTAGGTATTTTCAATATGGTGCTTTTGGAAACATTTAAGATGGTATTTAACGGGTCGTGAGCCTTAGATTGTGTGGTATTATGTTTGGGTCTCGTGTGGCAAGTTTGAGTTGAGAAATTGTGATACTATAGCAAGAAGGACTATCTAGTTGAAGGTGAGATTAGAGAAACTCAGATAGGTGGGATTGATTGGTAGTAGGCCGAATCAGTATGGCAAAGATATGATTAGTTCTTTGGATGCTTACTAGAGAATGGGATTCTACAAGTGTTTCACGACAATGCTCTTAGGTTTTAGTAGCCATCTTGGTTGAGTTACAAGGATCCAGTCATGTCAGTTTTGGTTTTGTGCAAAAGGGAGATGGCTGGGTGATTTTTACTGCAGTTAGAGATGTGTAATTTCTGTGAGGGTAAGAAGCATGGAATGTGCAGTGATTTTCTTCTGAATGGGATAAACGGAAAGTTCTTGGTTGGTTAAGTACATAGTTGTTTGTGGCTCGGAATGAAGGGATATGAAGTTCTCATGTTATCCTAAGATGATATGGTATGTGCGGTATATTGTGGAGGGTTGAGATTGCGTGTGCAAGGTTACAGTTCAGTTCTGAAAGGTAGGTCATAAAACTCTTAGGCAGCGGGTAGTTTCAGATGATTAAGGAAATGGTATTGCTAATTGGAGGTGATTTGACGAGGGTATATGTTTCAGAAAAAGGCAATGTGATTAAGTTGATGGTACTTCGGTAGTATTGCGGCACTATCTTGTTAGATTGACTGGTTATATTCGAGTTTGCTTGGTAGCACAAAAGAATTTTAGAGTATCTCTCGTGGAATGATTAGGTACTAGAGGTGTTGTATGTATTCGGACGACGGAATTGGGATCAGATGTGATGATCCGTGTGCTATATGTATTTGAAGACGGTAAGTCCTCATAAACAGGTTCTGTTGTGGTTGTGGGTCATGTGTATCAGTACTGTGTAGTGCCTATCGGGGTTTGGAGACCCGAGTGGATCTTTTGCTGCTTGGTAAGTTAGGATTTGAGGAATATTGGGTATAGACTGGCTGTCTCCGTGTCGTATTATTTTGGACTATTGCGCTAAGGCGATGATGTTGTCTAAGCCAAGAATGCCACGGACTGAGTGGTAAAGTTCGACGAATTATATTCTAGAAGGGTGGTTTTATATTTTGGAGATTTAGCAGATGGCTGGGAAGGACTGTTTTTTTTCTTACTTGGGTTTTCGATATAGATGTCAGTGCAGAGACTCCTACCATTGATTCAGTTTCGGTGATGAGGGATTCTTCAGGATGTGTTTCCTATTGACGGGCATGTCACAGGACCGTGTTGTGATTTTTGTATTTATTTGGTGTCGGGCACAGTATCATATCTCACTGATAGATTTAAAGGAACAGGTTTAGGGTTTCCTTGATAAGGGGTTCATGGGCAGGCCAATGTGGATATGAGTTCTAACTTGAGTCGGCTTGATTGGCTCTGAGTTGTAATGTTGAGGATTGTGTTGATTCTAGTGTTAATGATCTTATCATTAATCTAGGGAGATCTATGAGTTACCTTTCTATGTTGCGAGGCGTTATGATTTGTTGGTTATAGGAACATACGGTGTGGTTCTATTGGGGTTTCATAGTAGAAGTCGAGCGGGAAGAGTAATTGGGTGTTGCTCGTTGAATGGCGTGTCGGTTGTGTCCTTTCGGGTTTGTGTGGTGTATGTTATTTGCTTTACTATAGGTATGATGATTTGATTTGGTTCTAGACATCAAATGGCGCATGGTTGTCGATTTTGAGCATAGTGACTTGAGGTGTTTCATGTGGAGCAATATTTGGATAGGATCGCACATAGCAGTGAAGTTATGTGGAGGTATGACCTTGCGGGTTAGATTCGTGTATTTTATTTCTATGATGCAAGACGGGTTCTTGGCTGGTATTGTGGTGGTACTGATGAGCTTGCAGTACAGCTCTCCCATTTGAGTCATTTTCATGATTTGAGTAGGTTCGGATTTTTGCTTATTGGTGCGGAGATTGTACAAGTTGCGGCTTTAGCCTGTATTGATATCTCATGTCACCAGAGTAATTGTGTTAGATTAGATGAGATTGTTGGGGTCTTTAAAGAATACGAACGGATTCGATTTCAGCATGTTTGAAGGATAAATATCGAGGTTCGGCTTAGAAATTTGCTATGGTCTTGGCCAAAAGAGAAGTGGCTTCATGATTGGTTGATCTTAGAAATGGTTATGGATTACTGCATGTTTTATTCATCATTGGCAGTATATGAAAGCATTGGAATACGACTTTAGTTGATAAGAGGTTTTCTACCGGTATTCGGTGGTTGTGTGCAGCTGTTGTGATTAGAAGTTATTGCAACATGTGTTTGAGTTGGATGGTATATCATGTAATTGCACCTGAGACTGCAGGTATGGGTTATTACAGCTGGTTCAGGCTTATTCAGAGTATAGATGTGAGATTCTGATCTTGCGGATTATTTTAGAAGTGAAATGTGGTTCTAAGGTTTATGGGCTAGGTTGGATTGTGAAATTGCAGTTGCATTGTGTTATCACACCTATAGGTGATATGGTGATGTTGGATCACCACCGGGTATATGCATGGTAAGGTTATTCAGCGATTGGTTGGCTTTTGGAACAACTCTGGGTGCATTCGAGGACGCACGTATGTTTAAGTGGGGGAGGATGTAACGACTCGACTCGTCATTTTGGACTTTAGCACTTTGCTCGCCAGTTCCCGGGCATGACTTGCCCCGTGTAGTGTATTATGACTTATGTAAATTGTTGGTTTTTATTTTTAGGGTGATCATAATGAATTTGGAAGAATAGTTCTCAGTTTCAAACTTGAAATTTGAAAGGTTTGACCAAGATTTGATTTGTTCGAATATGATCTCAGATTGGATTTTTTATGACTTAGTTAGCTCCGTTAGTTGATTTGGGACTTGGGAGCGTGATCGGAATGCATTTCGGAGGTCCGTGGAAGGTTTAGGCTTCAATTGGCTAAAATTGAGATTTCGATGTTTTTCAGTTGATAGGTGAGATTTTTATTTAGAGGTTGGAATGGAATTTCAAAAGTTGCAGTAGTTTGGCATTTGGGATGTGTGCGCGAAATTTCACGTCATTTGGACATGGTTTGGTTGGGTTTTTGATCAAAAGAGGAATTCAGAATATTTTTGAATCTTATGCTTGAATTTGATGTTATTTTGGTGTTTTAATGTTGTTTTGAGCGTTCTAAAGGTTGGGACGAGTTTGAATAAGGCTGTGGGATATGTTTGTACTTTTGGTCGAGGTCCCGGGGGCGTCGGAGTGATTTCGTATGGTTTTCGGAAGGTTGAACTTCGGAAAATGTAGCTGATATTGTTGCTTCGGTCATATCCGCGCCTGCGGATTTGGGGACCGCAGGTGCGAGCTCCGCAGAAGCAGAACAAAAGGCGCAGGTGCGTCTTGGTAACCGCATCTCTGTAACGCAGGGGCGGTAAGGCGACCGCAGATGCAGGGCCTGGCGACATAAGTTGAATCCACAGAAGTGGATGTTTTTCTGCAGAAACGGAAGCGCAGATGTGCTTATGGGATCGCATGTGCGAAAGTGCTGGGCAGAATGTATATAAATGCCCCTTCGCAATTTTCAGTCATTTGTTCACCCTTTTTGTGCGATTTTGGAACTCCAAGTTGTGATTTCAAGAGGGGACCAAGTGTAGCCACAAAGGTAAGCTACTTAGGCATTGTACCTTATGTTTATGGTGATTATTTCCTTGTTTAATCATGGAAATTTGTGGGATATTAGAGGAATAGTAGGGAAATTTGGGCTTGAAATTTCAGAGTGAATTTTTAGAATTTGAATGATCATATGAGGTTGTATTTTGTGAAATTCAATATGCATGAACTTGTGAGAGGATGATGTTTCCATTGATGTTAATTTTATCGAGTTCCGAGACGTGGGCCCGAGGGCTGGGTTTGAGCAATTTCAAGATTTTTAATATAAACTCGATATTTTCGAGTGGGCTTTTCTCCCTCAGCTTACTTTAATGGCTATGTACTGATTGGGTAGATTTGGAGCATTCGAAGGTCGATTCATGCGGGCAACGCATCGTGGCCTAGAGTTCGGATCGAATCAAGGTGAGTAATGATTGTAAATGATGTTCTAAGGGTTTGAAACCCTGGATTGCACATAGTAGTGCTATTTTGAGGTGAGTCACATGCTTGATGACGATCGTGGGGTCGTGTACTATTGGGGACTGTGACTTGGTCCATACCGATTGATGATTTTACCGCGTATTTGGACTGAAATCTATTTGTTATCATCATTATTTGTGTTGAATGCTATATTTGGGCTTCGTGCCAGCTATTATAACCCTTCGGGGATTTTTGTTGATATTTCCTCACTGTTTTGACTTTATACTTGAACTCGGTCATGTTAGTTTCCACTACTTTCAAAACCCAGCCATGTTGGAACAGGCCTTCTCCCAAAACGTAAACGAACAAAGCCCGGCGATTCAGAGGCAGTTGGAACAGAACTTCAGCGGATATCCAATCAAGACCTCGTCAGATGCCCATATCCAGCATCAGTCGCAAATCAGGATCGTGGATGACTGACTGGGATCCCCTTCGGGCTCAGTATACCCAAGCAGGCTCCTGACAAAGATATCGATGCCAAACAAAGAAAGATACTGCCCGTATGCCGCAGATAGGAGGAATTCCCCGAGACGCAATCTACCTTGCAATGATTGGATAAAGGATCAAGGACAATATCCTCGAGGAATCGTTAATAGAGCCAGCTTCGACCGGGACATAAGGCCGGTGAGGGCGCCTCGCCTATCAAGATACAATTCCAACATCGTTGTACCTGACAACGTGTTCATTGTGAGCAAAACTAGAGACACCAAATGGCCCAGGCCTATTTAGTCGAGTCCTTCTCCGAGGGATCATAGCTTGGCGTGTGAACTGTATAATATGCACGGCTGTGGGGCCGAAGATGGCCGCTAGCTCTAAAGTAAAATAGCCAAGTTACTCAATAAAAATCACCGCCGAGAATTGTTGAGCGATCGAGCTCGAGTCCAGTCACGAGTAAGGAAGGCGGCTAAGAAGAACGAAGCAAATGGGCTGCGACATATTACCATGATAGTGGATGAGCGATGACACTCTCCAGGAATGCATAAAGAGGGGGGGGGTGGGGTAAAATTGCACGTCCCCAAAGAAAAGCGAATCCGGGGATATATCCCCAAGGATGGCCTCACATTCAGCGAAGAAGACGTCGAGACCTTGTCTCAACCTCATTGTGACGCACTGGTAACCTTCTTCCTCATTTGACCCATTTCAAATAAAACACATGTTCATGAATTCAGGTGCCTCGATCAGTATCGTCGGGCCGAAGATGATAGGGCGGCTCGGATCGCCGGACTAAATCATGCCCGCGTCTTATATCTTTGTCGGATTCCACACGTCGATCGAGATGACAAGAAGAAAGATCACTCCTCGAGTTAGCATGGCCGGCACAACCCAAAAAGTCACATTCCATATCATCAAAGGAGACGTGAAATGCAACACCTAATTCAAGCGACCTAGGATTAGCTGTATGGGAGCGGTACCATCCACCCTCCGCTAGATGGTGAAATTTACAATGGATGATGGGGTTAAAATCATCTACAGGAAACAACACACGACAAGGTAATCATTCGCAGTACGTAATATAGCACCGACACCAATATCTCCACTCTCGAAAGGGCCAAAGGATACAAAATCTATTTCTTCGTCTAAGCCCGATTAAACACAGCGGAGGGCCGTACCGAGTCCTCGCTACAAACAATAGAGACACGTTAGACCTCAAAACATCGTCGGCGCACCCCACGATAAAGTAAGACCACCTTCTTTTTTCAGTATTTTACACTAATCCATAAGTAGGCGCCCGATCAAGGTAGTCAAAAGTGCTAACCCAATCCGAGGATCTCAAAGGCCTAAAAGGCATCTTTTACACTCTTTTCCTTTGGCCGAGCTCTAATCCCGAAAAGGGTTTCACTGGAAGGATTTTTAACTAGGTGAAATCCATGTGCTAGCTAAAGTGGATCCAACAAGTGCCCAAGGCTTCTTTTCCAATCAACTCCAAACACTGGAGGGCATCCCCTTGAGAGGTTACCCACTCGGAAAAATCGAGGAACGACTAACAAGATTCCGATAGAATATGATATATCTAACCAAATGGTCAAACGCACCGGGTCCACATAAGTTGGCCTTACGGCAACACAATAACATGTATTTACATCAAGCAATCAAAGAATATCTTTCGCCAAAAGCATCGCATACTCCAAAAGAAAATTCAGCATGCTCTCGTCAAGGATCCCTCCATCGAGTATGTCCCGAAATACTCAGAGACATAGCGTAAACAATTTGGCACCCATATGACCCCAGGGTCGGAACTCCATGCTCATAAGGCCCCAATAAGACAACTTTGAGCTCACGAGTAACGACCTTCGAGCCTAAAGCAAACTCGATGACTCGGAGACTGTCGTCAATCGCCATTTACTAAAAACTTAAGGCCATCAGGCCCCGAGCGGAAAAACTCGGTCTAGCAAGATCTATTTTACTCAACAACAAAAAACTGTAAGACCTCAACAAGCATGACAAAACTGTAAGACCCCAATAGGCATGAAAATTTTTTAAGACCTTACTACAGGCGTAAAACTAAATGTCGAAGTTTAGGCTATGTGTCGTATTTGTAAGACTCCCGAAAGGGCATACCCTCGATGAAGATGCCTAAACTATCATAGTCGAGATAAAAATGGCTCCGGCGAAACACATATGGCTATGGTCAAAATGGTTGTGCTAGCCAAATTAACGCTACTCAGGGACACCCAACTGTTGCTAACAAAATCACGTGCCATTACTTCGAATTTACTTTGAAAAGAACCGGTTAAAACAGGCTACCCTCAATAGGCAAATGAGCTTCGACCATGTCAGCTCCAAATCACAAAGGCTTCGAGCTACCTAACCTACAAGCTAAACATCCCGAGGTGCTCGAACATCGCCACTAACGACTTGAAATCAAGGTTCTTTGCGAACCGATGACGGGTCAGGCAAAATTATTTCAAAAAAGTCGTTAACGAGGGAAAAACAAATCCTACATATGCCTAAGGTCAAAAGCGTAAGAGCTATAGTCGCTAGCCAAATGAGCCTCAGGGCCACACAGTAAAAGGTCGCAACGACTAAAAGCATAAGAGCCACTATCGCCAACTTAAAAATTAAACACTTGAAGATTAAAATGAGCTCGAGTCGCAACCCGATTTGGAGATCGGATCCAAAATAGTTTAATATACATGCCTAAGGGCTCAGCATAATAGCCATTGTCGTTGGCTTCAAGAGCCTCAGGGCCACATACTTAAAAGGTAGCTTTGACCAAACGCGTAAGAGCCATTGTCATCCACCCATGCACGCACAAAAACTTGAGGGTCAAACGAGCTCGAGTCACAACCGACTCGGAGACTGAACCCAAAATAGTTAAAATACAAATGCCGAAGAGCAAGGCGCAAGAGCCATTGTCATCCGCCCATACAGGTACAAAAGCTTGAAGGTCAAGTAGGATCGAGTCAAAACCTAATTCGGAGACTGAAACCAAAAATATTGAGTAATGCATAAGAGTTCTAATGCCAATCCGCGTTAAAAGCCATATTAACCGAGCATGAAAAAGCCTTTGGGCCTGAATGACGAGCTCCGGAACCATACTACGTATCTAAGGATTCTTGCCAACTCTGAAACCAGCCCGCCTGGTCAAAAGCAAAGTAGAAAGGGATACATAAGAGATAAAACTTTAGGTTTTCTTTTATTTACATAGGCAAAAGGTGTGTTCTCCATCTACAAACATGCTCTACGAATATCACATACAAAATGGAAAAGTCTACACTCTGCTTCAAAGGGCTACGACCTATCAGCCTCATGTTCACTCTCTTCGACGTCGTCAAGAAGCGACCGAGCATCACGCTCGTCCACCCTTGCTCGAGCCATCTCTTCCAGGAGAACAAAACCCCTAGGGCCGACCTCTTCAGGTACCTCTCTTTGGGATATGCAATGAACATATTCCTTGATCCTCTTTTCACGATTGAGGGCCCTCTTCAACTCGGCTTGGGCATCAATAACATCCTTCAAATGAATCGTCATCTCCCAATAAACCTTAGTTTTACTAAATGCTGCTTCAACCTGAGCATCAACAATTTCAGCCCTAACCTTCGAGAGTTCGAAATCAAGCTTCTCGATCATATCAACTTGAACTGATGCGTTGTCACGAGCCAAGCGGAGTTAGGCCTCGGAGGCAGGAGCTTTAGCCAAGGCACCATTCTCCTCTGAAGCTCGGGTCTGCACCAAAGCTCTTAGCTCACTGCAATCATTCCTAACTCTAACAACTTCACCACTAAGGTACTCCAGAGCACCTGTCTTCTTTTGCAAATGATATAGGCAAAAAGATTAACCTTATGGGTTAAAAAAGTGAAACGTGTACTACAAGAGGTTACCTGCTCCATCAAATAGCTCTCGTAATTCGAGCTCTAGTACACCTCATATCGCCAGTGCATCAACTCAACCTCCTTCTCCTCGCAGAGGAGCCTAAGGAACTTACCCTCATCCAGAGCATTTGGAATCCTATCCCCATGATGGAGCAGCTCAGACCTGAGCCTATCAAAGGCCTGCAGAAGAAAAACTCGATAAGGAAGGGAAGACACGAGATGCAGAAGAACTATGTTGAAACTCATCGTGAAGTGAAGCCGACGAAATTCCTCGAAGGCCGAGCAAACTCCTGTTGGCCCAGTAACCTTATCCTTTAAAGATCCAACCCCGGTCGAAGCTTGATTACTCGAAGGAACCACCGCTTCGAAATTAAACACTTCAGCAACAGTGGGCTCGGGCAATGTTTTTTCCTCTAAGATACAGACCCGCTTAGCCCCAGTAAAAGCTCCTTCACACTCTGATTGCATATCCTGTTTATCGCCATCGTCCCTTGGCTCAGAAGACCACAACTCCTCCCCCTCTCAGGAGGAGCACAGCCTCGCCCGTGGGGACCTTCCGGGTCCTATAATGGAAAAGCCAATACAAAATAAAGAGGAAAATGTCATCCCTAATTTCACTAAGACCAACTTAAAATCAGCGTACACACATACCTTGGTATTTCGCTTCCCATCTACCCCGGGACATAGCTTGCCACCTACACTCGTCGCAAGTTGAATGGGTCACCAACCTCCTGAGCCAGCCGGGAAAATCGGAAAATTCGCCTGGCACCCACGAAGTTGCCGCAAGAAAGGAGGAAACACAGTTACTAAATTAGTTTTTGCTATAAGCAAATCTAAGAAAGCACAAGACACTCCACTCACGTGCAGAATTCGATCCCTCTGGAAAAGGCATGAGCTCCATGGGGATAATGTCAGTCGTCCAGACCCCGACGAATCAACTCACCCACTCTCGATCCCCATCTTCCTCATCATCAACAACAAAGCACGTGGATGAATGGTACCACAGGTTTAGAAGGCCTCTATGGTCAAAGGGCTGGTACAGCCTGATAAGGTGACTAAGCATAAATTCAAGCCCAACCTTCTCCACAAAGAATCTCATCATCAGCACTGCTCTCCAAAACGACGGATGTATCTACGCCAAAGTAACTCGATACTTCAGGCAGAAATCAAGCACGACCCTATGAAAGGGGCCTAGTGTGAAAGGGTATAAGTACGTATTTAGGAATCCATCAGTAGGGTCCCGGGGAAAGCACCTACAACGCTAACCCCTCGCTCCATCCGCAGTATCTTCTCACCATTTCCAAATGTTCCTTTTTTATCGAAGATATAGTCTTCAGAGTAAAATCCCGCAGATCCTGAGCACTGGGAGTGGACTTTCCCCTCCCTGTCGGGCCGGTCATGGAGTAGCGGTCATGGCAATGGTAGAATTAGAAAACTGAAGTAGGGGCCTACACCAACACTTATTTCACTTAAGGTAACGAAGGACTCGATGCCAAGGCAGAAGCATAGCTATCTAAAATAATGGGATCTACCAAACAAGCAAGGGCCGCCCTATGTATATGTGGGCAGCAACAACGGTCCGTCTACCCAATATAGGCCCGGGAGCTAACGATTTTGATGCCCATCCTGGGGTAGTATCCGACCTCGAGGAACCTCCATGAACAAGAAGACAGGCTTCATGGAGCCAACAATATCATCTCCAGTCCCGAGGTGGTATCCGACCTCGTGGACCTCCGTCAATAAGAAGATAGGCCTCAAGAAGCCAACATCGTCATCTCCGGTCCCGAGGTGGTAACCGACCTTGAGAACCTCCATCAACGAGAAGTTAGGCTTTAGAAAGCCTTCAGGGCCGTTATAAAACTTGAGGTAATATCTGATCTCGTAGTTTTCCTCTTTAGAAGTGAATATAAGCACTTCAAGCTCCGCCCACGAAGGCTCAAGGCGTCGCCCAAATATAGGCGACCCCTCAATGGATGTCTATCCACTAAGCCTTAAAAGACTATCTACATCAGGTTCAAAGTAAATCCCTAGGTACCCAAAGTTGACCTTCACTCGGGATACCGCTCTCAAAAACAAGAAAACTTGGCATACTATCTCCATGAAACTCAAAGGGCTCGACGGCCCGAATCCATTAGACCAATTTAGGCTTAGTTCAAGGTTCAACAATGGGCTTGGAAAATAGCCATGTCAATTGGCAAAATATCGGAAAAATGCTCGCACCCGAGTTAGATATTAGCATTCAACAAAAAAGGAAAATATTCAAAGGCCTCGAAGTGCACAAGAATATACAATAATAACGCAAGCATCGAAGACGGAAATCAAGAAGTATCTCGGTATTCATAAATATTCATTTACAACGGTCCTCAAGGGGCCATTTTATATGATTACAAAAGCCTATAGAGGGTCTCTACAAAAAAAAAACGAAGAAGCAGAAGGATGAACATATGATGAAAACCTAAGAACGCAGTCCATCCTTGAAGGCTCATCTCCGGTAGCAGCATCTGCGAGTGCCACCTCCTCAAGCTTGCATCCTCAAAGGCAACTCCCTTGGGCGCCACCTCCTCTAGGATTCCATCTCGATCCCACGGAATATGTTTGCCGAGGGAGAATATAAAGTAAAGGAAAGGAAGGGGATGCATAATAGGCAGAAAAAAGAGATATAGCCCGCCGAAGACTGATTTTGAAGATTCAGCGGGCCTCGACCTCAATGGCCGGTCATGCCATTTTATCCTTCGGGAAAGAAAAGAAAAAACCCGAGGGATAAAGTGCCACACCAGGCTAGGGTAGGAGAGTGAGCAGCGGTGCATAGTCTGAACGACTTTCTAAAATAGGGAAGAATCAAGTCCCAACCCGTCATCATCTTGAGCCAATAAATACATCAATAACCATTGCAACAACAATAACATCGACGATATAATAGTGTAATCTAGATAGACAAAGGGAAGCTCAGGCAAAAGGCCACAACATAGCCTATAGCTGTGAGCACGTGATTTTTTTCACGCTTAATTTACTCCTATAAATTCTTTAGAATTAGAATTTTTTCTTTTATTACTTGATTTTCTAGGAATTAATTGCATGATTTTGTGTCTTGTTTGCATTTTGTGTGTATTTTAGTTGCTATAATTCATAAAAATAAAAAACAATACATTTGCATTTAGAATTCGATTTTATATTTCAGTTAACTAATATTACTAAAACAAGAGAAAAAAATAACAAAAATAGTCCACTTTTGCATTTTTTGTTGTTAATTGTGAAGTTGTCACAAAATAAATTTTAAAAAATTTTAGGAATCAATTAGTTTAACTTTGAAAATATATTAGGTTTTTAGCAAAATCAGAAAAAATACCAAAAAATAATAAATACAAAGTAAATAAAATAAATAAAAGAGAAAGGCAAAAGGAAACAATTAAAGGGGGGTTATCTTAGTAAGAGGTTGAAATTGGGCCAATTTCATTAGATATTTGGCCGGCCTAAACGAACCCTTCCTCCACTCCCGAGTCCAAGCCCAAATTAATCCCAAACTCAGGCTGCCCTCATTAAGCCAA